>JAJMEW010000002.1:0-55072 GCA_030574395.1 Pichia californica
TCATTGCTGATCATTCTGATATCCTCAGAATTATCTGGGGATAGGTTTTGGACGAGTTCTGAATCAACTTGTGTTGAATTTTCGGTGGCAAAATTTGGTGTTTCTAACGTTGTTGTTTTCTGAGCAATTTCATCAGGGAAAAAAGGTAGATGACCACCTTCTTCCGGAGATGACGATGATGATGATATAGGTCCCGTATTTTTTTTTTTTTTCGACCATGATGAAAGCATTAGTACACAATTTATATAACTTACAAACTTATCAGGAATATATAAATCTATATAGTGTAATAATCTTCATTGTCGTGACGAATGGAGGAAAGAATGATTAGTTCTAAAAACCCCCTAATATACAGAGAACATGAATGGAACGAATAACGAAGAAAAATCAATTGTATTATGGAAGCACATATTAAATGCTGTTATCTGCTGGTATAAAAGAAAAATATTTCTTTCAGCTCTGCCTCTAGCCATGTTAGGTGAGGTTCCTGAGCTTTAGTTCTAGCATATGAATATCTAGAACAATATACCAAGAATCCTATGAAAGTATCATAGAATTTGATAACGGAGATGTCCACTGGGAATGGACTTTTTTTTTTTTTTCATCCAGTGATTAAGTATAACTATAAATTTATATAAATTAATAAAAACTTCTCTATATATAAATTATTTAATAGAAATCTTAGCTGCCGTTCTGGAACCTTAGGGGTGGGGCTTCCAGCGAACGAACCCTTTCAAAAATATGAATTCCGATATAGTGTAACGGCTATCACGGTCCGCTTTCACCGGGCAAACCCGGGTTCGACTCCCGGTATCGGAAAATATATTTTTCTTTCAAATTATGAAATTGTTATTTTTATTGATGGGACGATAAATTTTAATTAAATTTGTTTTAAAGTTGTTGATATTATACACACAAATAAATGTTTTTTTTTTCGAGATTTTTTTTATGTATAAATAAATATAGATAAATATTTGAAGGTTAAATAAAATGAATTTGGTAAAATTATTTCAAGATAAAATTGTTGAAAAATTTTCAAATACATTACTTGGAAATCGATCATTTACTCAGACAGAAGAAGAAGGAGAAGGAGGAGAAGAACAACATGTAAAACAAGGAGAAAATGAAAATAGTGATGATAGTATTATGCTTGAAATGACTGTGCATGAAAGCGATTTAGAAGAAGATGATACAAATAAAGAGAGTGAAAAGAAATCATCTCAAGTTAATAATACTGAATTTTATTCTAATTTAAATGATGAATTAAATGATTACGATGGATCTGATAATGACATTTGTGAAATAGAGGAAGAAGATATTATACAAAGTCATATTTTAGCATTATATTTAGATTATCAGCAATCAATTAGAAAATGTAGTAAAAATTTTGATAAAGTTCAAGAGAATATATTAAAAAGGAACAGAATTGAACATGCTATAAAGTTATTAAATTTATTTGATGAAATTGATACATATAATTATAAAATAGATAAGAAAAATAATGAAATAACAGTAAAAGATTTGATTAATTCTGAAAAGGAAAAAGTTATTTTAGATGGTCGTATTATGAAAGATCAAAGATATAAAAGAGAAAATTCTTCATTTAAGTCATTAAGTAAAAAGTATCAAAAATTATACAATTCATATTCTATTTTAGAAAATGAATATGATGAAATACTAGAGAAATATAATGATATTACTGGGAGTTTTAATCCAAATCAGCGTATTAAAAATTTAGAAAAGAATGACGATGATTTTAAAGAAGAGGTGAATTTTGGTAAATTTCCATTAGATGATTCAAATGAGGAAGAAGGAGAAGGAGTAGGAGAAGTAGAAGCGGAAGAAAAAGAATCGATATTTAATTTTGAAAATGATAATATTAGATACAAACAAAAGAATTATAAAAATCGTGGATTCAAGGGTAAAGTTTTAAAAAATAGTAAAAAGCTAATCAGATCTAATTTAGATTATCAATGATAAAATTTAATAAATAATAAAAATTATGTATAGTAATAAAATATGTAAAACATATATACATAAATGTATAATATTAATGGATGAATGGTAACAATCTAAATATTATTTATGCAGTTCTAAAAAAGAGAAATGCAAAATTGTCAATATAGAAGTAAATAAAACCATGCTTTTCATGTGATACACTTGAAGAAAAACTTTTACCAACAATAACATGCCATGGACCACCTAATTCTTCATCTAATTTTCCCTTTAATGCTAAGGCAAGATCTGTTTGTTTATTTTTCATTGTTTCATACAATGATTTTGTGATTTCAAAAATTTTAGCTTGATCAGCTTCAGACTGTAATAATGAATATTTTTTAAGCAAATAGTTGGTTAGTATAATGTTTAGAAGATTAAAATAATAAAATCAAAATAAAATTAATTAAAATAATAAAATCAAAATAAAATTAATTAAAATCAAAATGAAAGAAAAATAAAAAAAAATAAGAGAGAATGATATTGAAAGTACATACCATATCGGAGTTCTTTAGAATTAGTTCAGTCATATTGTTATTAATGCTTGCTTGATGAGAAAAACTGTGAAAATTAGAAAGGAGTATAGAATTAGCAGTTAGCAAATCACAAATCAACATGTTTTGAAGTTGAATGTTAGCAAATTGTAAATGTGTATGGTCGCACTTACACACAACACACAACTCACACAAATAGGGATGTTAATAATTAGTGTTATTTCAGATGGTTTTCAATCGGTTCTTTATTATATATATATGTACATGGAGGAAAGTATAAATATATATATATATATATTTATATATATATATGATGTCTATGATATACTAGAATTATATATTTCTATAAATTAGTTTAAACAACAGACTGCTGCTGCTGCTGTTGTTGTTGTTGTTGTTGTTGTTGTTGCTGTTGCTGTAATGAATCAGATTCAGAATTAGATTCTTTAAAATCTAATAAACCTTTTTCTCTAATTTCATCTAAAATAACGAATTTTTCTCTTCTACCAAATCTTTCTAAATCAATATGTTCAATATTTTCATTCCAATGTTTTGAATCACCACGCCACCAAAGGCCATCCCAATAAATTTTACATTTATCAGATAAATTTAATTCATCAATTACAGTACTTAAATCTGCAGTTGATTCCATTGTATAAGTTGGTCTATATTGACCAGAACACCAAATTCTATTATAATCATTTAATTTTCTTAAAGATTGGGATTCTTCCTTTTTTGAAACTTGACGCATAAATCTTAATTCAACTAAACCATGATAAGCTTGAATTGCTTTTTGATAATTTTCAAATTGAGCAATAGCTAATGGACGCCAAATATCATGACGTGGATGTGGTTTCTTATTTTCTTTATTAGGACGAAAAAATTGTTGATTTATTTGATATTTTGTTACATGTGGAGTTTGAGAATAAATAACTTGACCTGTTTCTATATTACGAAATAAGAAGACTTGAGGTGCAAAATCATTGGTCTTCAACCAAAAGGAATTTCTAAACTTGGTAGCCATGGTTGTTAGTGTTGGTGTTGATTGTGTGATGGGTAATTATATGAAAGGAAAAGCAGAAAGTACACATGTAAATCGCCCATATAAATTTCAATTTCAATTTCATTTCAAATTTCAAATTTCATCGACGAGAAAAAAACAAGAAAGAGAAAAACAATAAAAAATGAGAAAATCACGGGTCACGAGATCGACGCGTCGATTCTATTTAGCAATTAGCAATTACCTACCATTTGTCACACAATTAGTTATAATAACTACATAAAGTATAAGTAAGTAAATAAGTATACACATAATAGAACTAATTATTTTTATTTTTCCTGTCCTTTAAATATTGTTTATATTTAGCTAAAGTGATTTTCTTTTGTTCTTGTTTATAATCATCAATAGCATGAAATTTAGAATCAAATATTGAATCCCAAAAGATGAAAAAAGGTTGACTAAAATGATATTTAATACCAAACATTTGATGATGAATATCATGATAAATTGAATTATTTGGGAAAATATGTTGAAATAAATCCCAAGGTAACGCATAACCACAATGATCATCAACAGTTTTTAAAGTTGAAAAAGTATATAAAAATATTGATTCTCTTGGAGTTAAATTTAATGAAATTGATGCAATACCAGTACCAAGTGTATCTAATAAAAATCCTTCAACTGGATTATTAAATAATGCACCAAATGCATAAGGTACATATAATTGATGATGACGTGAATGAAAATTTCTATATAAAAATTTATTTTGATGCATTGTTTTATGTAAAAAGAATTGCCAAGTATCAATAATTAAAAATGAAATTAAAATTTTAATTATTGATATACCATACCAATAAAATAAATAAATTAAAATTGTTGGTATAAATGATGGTAAATTTTGTCTCCAATTCCAAATTGTAAAATTTTCAAAACCTGTTGTTGGTGGTGATTCAAATAAATTAACTATTAAACCAGTTATTGTTTGGATAATATGTTGAAATATAACATCTCTAATAACAACTAATAAAGTTACTTTATTTTTTGAAAGTTGTTCTTCTGATGGATGAATTCTATATTGTTCTAAAAGTTGATAAACATCAATAATATGAAAATATATTGAATAAATCCAATATGCAAATATTGGAGCTGCAAGGGCAATTATTGAATCTGAAATTCCATTTATGTAATCAGGTTTTGGAGTGATATTTACGGCTGGAGGAGTTAGCCCATTTACCAGTGAAATGTCATTATAGTCTATGAGTTGCATGGTGATGAAGGGATGGGGTTTAAAGAATAAGAAATGGAAGGAAAGCAAATAAGAGGAAATGAAAGCAAAGGAAGTGTAATGTTCTGTGTAAGTAGCAGTAGTAGCAGTAGCAGTAGCAGTAGTATTATAAAGGATATAAAAACAGGCAATAAATAACAACAAAGAAAAATAGAAAATAGAAAATAGAAAATAGAAATAGAAAATAGAAATAGAAAATAGAAAATAAAAGTTAAGCCTTAAGCTGCTAAGTAAGCCAAGCTATATAAGTGACGCGACACAGAAAAAGAAAAGAGAGACGTTATACGAGTTATACGAGCTGTACGAGCTGTCCGAGCTGTACGAGCGCCGCGTCGATCGACCGCATTTTATTTTTCATTTTATTTTATTTTTTATTTTCTATTTTATTTTATTTTATTTTATTTTATTTTATTTTTCCAGTTTTCGTCGAGCTGGAAATTCAATTCAATTTCAACATGAACTTGAACTGGAACTGGAACCCACTGCTTTACTGCTTTTGATACCACTGCACACTCCAACAACACCATCCACAATGTTAGCAAGATCAGTAGTATCAACTTCTGCTTTACATGCTAGACGCTTATCCACCGCAACTGCTAATGCAGCTTCATCATCTTCATCTCCAACTTCTCTTTATTCATTCAAATCTCAATTAGATGATTACATTTATTTCCATTCTTTATCTTCACAATGGCGTCCATTGGTTTATCGTCAACGTAATGCCGATGTTTTAACATCTTTAAATGCTTTAGATAAAAAAAATCATCCTTTAATTCCTTTGAAATATCCAGGTGTACCATCACAAAAAAAATTAACTAAATTTATATCTTTATTATTAACAACAGATGAACTTAATATTATACGTAAATCTTTAGATGATTTATATAAAATTAGAATAACAAAGAAGAAATTTAATAACAGTAGCAAGGATAATGATAAAAATAACAATAACAACAAGAATAACAATTATGGAAAATATTTAGAACCTTCAATAATTAATCAATTTTTATATAAAAGTTATGAATTAAATCCAAAATTATTTAATTCTAATTTAGTTTGGGTTGATCAAATTAATGAAAAAGATTCAGTATGGTCTGTTAAAAATACTGAAGCTGTTTCATTTATTCGTTCAATGATTATTAAATCAAATTTTTCAAAAAATAATAATATTAATTTAAATTCAATGATTGAAAAAATGCAACATTGGATTAAAAAATCAAATATGAATGAAAATGGTAGTATTTTATATAATTCATCAATAATTATTGCATCAATTTATTCAAATGTTTTAAATGAAAATTTAATTTATTTAAATAATTTAGATAATTTAACAAAAGATAAAGTCTTCACTGTTAAACCAGATACTGATTATTTACATTATGATCATGCATATTCAATAATTTCTGCTTTAAAAGATGCATCAATTAAATCTGAAAATGATCAATTAAAATCTTTAGTTTCAAGATGGGATAATTTCTTATCTGATGTTGAAAAATTAAAGGGTAGTAATGATTTAAGTACTTATGAAAGAATTCTTAAGGCAGATTCGAAAAGAGCTGAAGATAAAACAGTTACAGAACAAGCAATAGATGCTGAAAAGGCATGATAATACAATATAATAAATAAACTAAATGATAAATCATGTATATAGTTTGTATAGACTCAATCAATGAATGTGATAGTAGCGCGTTCACTTGAAATTTGAAAATTAATGCTGCGTTTTGCGTTTTATTAAGCACCGTATTATTAATGCCCAGACCTCGTTGTCTGCTTTACAGGTTATAGCTGGACACGTATTTATGATTGGTTGATCTCTGATTGTATACCAACATCACTGGCAAGAACTCAATACTTGTACTAGTCTGTAATATAATCAATCAATCACAACTATGTCGAACTTCTCCCAGGGGGTAACCAACTTACAGAATAATATGCATAATATTTTTGGTGGCTTAAAAATGCGCCATAATAATAATAATAATAATAATAATAATAATAATAATAAGAATAATGATGATAATGATAATTTTAGTGAAATTAATGATAGACAAGATCTAATGGAAGATGATGATGAATTAGATATTAATGATGATGATAAAAAGACAAAATCAAAATCAAGACGTCCAAAGGAAACTGATTTTACTCAACAAAGGTTAAAAGCATTTCATCCAATTTTAACTGCAAAGGCAATTATACCAATGTTTATTTTATTAGCAATTATATTTGTACCAATTGGTGGTGCAATGTTAAATGCATCAAACAATATTCAAGATTTTACAATTAATTATGCTTATTGTTCACAATTAGCAAATTCAGATACTTGGACTGATATACCATTAAAATATTATACACATCATTTTAAAACAAATGTGGATATTAATCCAAAATGGAAATTAGCAACAAATAATTCAAATGTTTGGAATAATTTTGATGAAGAAAGAAATATTTGTCAAATTCAATTTCAAATTCCACATGAAATGAAAGGTCCAATATTTTTATTTTATAAATTAATTGGATTTCATGCAAATCATAGACAATATGTTAAATCATTTAGTGAAGATCAATTAAATGGTAAAGATGCAAGTATTAGTCTGATTAAAGATACTGTTGGTCAAAATTGTCAACCATTATCAATTAATGAAGATAATAAAATTTATTATCCATGTGGATTAATTGCAAATTCAATGTTTAATGATACATTTGATGAAACTTTAATTGCAATTAATAATACAAATGCAAATGATTATATAATGACAACAAATGGAATTTCATGGTCAACAAATAAATATAGATTTAAAAAGACTAAATATAATATTAATGATATTGTACCTCCACCAAATTGGGTTAAATTATATCCAAATGGATATAATGAAACAAATCTTCCAGATATTAGTAAATGGCCACAATTTCAAAATTGGATGTCACCAGCTGCATTATCTGATTTTAGTAATATGGTTTTAAGAAATGATAATGATAATTTACCTGTTGGATTATATCAAGTAAATATTGGATTACATTTCCCAACTACAGAATATAATGGTGGAAAATTATTATATATGAGTACTGCAAGTTCAATTGGTGGTAAAAATGCATTCCTTGGTGTTAGTTGGATTATTGGTGGATTTATTTGTCTTGCCTTAGCATTATTATTAGGATTTGGAGTTTTAGTTAAAGGTAGACGTGCTGGTGATACTAACCTTTTGAGTTGGAATAAAGAGCAGATGCACCAAGTAAGTGACGAGTAAGTAAGTAAGTAAGTACGTACGTACGTGAGTATATATAGTAGGATATAGTTTAGTCTGTGATATATAGTTGTTTTTGTAACATTATCATATATTTATCATTATTATTATCATTACTAGTTATCAACATTGTCACACAATGCAGCACGATGACACCATTGCACCGGCAACGGGCAACGGGCAACGAAGCAAAAAGAAAGAAAGCAAACAAAACAAAGAAAACAAACAACACAAAACACACTTTATCGCCAATCGCTAATCGCCAATCGCAATCGCCACATAAAACAGAAATTGGCCCGCTCTGGTGCAGTTGATGATTGCTTTTGCTGCTTTTGCTGCTTTAACTGTTTGACTGCCCAACTGCCCAACTGCTTAACTGCTTAACTGCTCAACTGTTTGACTGTTTGACTGCCTAACTGCTTTAACCACTTGCTGCTCTCCCGTCAAAGCACAACCACAGCTGATCTTACATCCACAATCCACAGAGTGCCATCCCTCCCAGACAGTGCCGTAGACATAAACGCATCCATACTGTACATACAGAACTATAGTATACGCAACTCCAACATCATATAATATACACATGGGTACACTAATCAATCAATCGACGATAAACTAATTTACAATCCTGTTATAATTTTTTGCTTTCTGATTTTTTTTGAATTCAATAGAGCAAACAATAATATTAACCATTAAAATCCCACTGATAATAAAGACATTATTATTATTAATACCAGCAATACGTTTTACAATAATATCGACTCCTTATATATACTAAACACAGCAAGCAACAACAACAGCAACAAATGTTAGGGCCAAACGGATATCCTATATACAGTCAGCAGTTAGATTCACGACAACAACAGGCACAGGCGCAAGCTCAAGCTCAGGCACAGGCACAGGCACAACACCAAGCACAATTGCAACAACAACAACAACAACAACAACAACAACAACAACAACATGCACAGTTGCAAGCCCAGCAACAAGCTCAAATGATGGGTCAACCAATGATTCATTCTTTATATCGACCTTATCTACCCCCACCTCAATCTCAATCTCAACCACAACTTCAACCTCAACCACCTACAAATGGTTATAGTAACAACTCGTATCCTGTTTATTATCAAAATATACCACCAAATCAACAAATACCTTTGATAAAACCATTTCAATCATATCCTACATTTCAAAATTCAAATCAAATAGGTTATCCAAATCATATTCCAAATCATCCAATTCAAATGCAAAATCCATCAATAGATCCAAATTTAAAGCTAAATCATCCAAAATCTCAAATACAGCAATCACCAGAATATATACAAAATGATAGTATTAATCTTAATAATAATAATAATAATGATAATAATAACAATAATAGTAATACCAATAACAATAATAATAATAATAATAATAATAATAATAATAATAATAATAATAATACTACTACTACGACTACTACTACTACTACTAATAATAATAATAATAATATGTCTAGATTACGCAGAGGTCCATGGTCACCAGAAGAGGATAAACATTTACTTGATTTGGTTTCTTTATTTGGTGGTGAAAAAAATTTAAATTGGGTTAAAATATCTCAAATGTTAGAAACTCGTACTGCAAAGCAAGCTCGTGAAAGATATCATCAAAATTTAAAACCATCTTTAAATAGAACTCCAATTACATATGAAGAAGGTTTACTTATTGAAGAATTAGTTGAAAAATATGGTAAAAGATGGGCAGAAATTGCTCGTCATTTAAATGGTAGAAGTGATAATGCAATTAAAAATTGGTGGAATGGTGGTGCAAGTAGAAGAAAACGTTTGATTGATAAAAAGAATGGTATTACAAATAATACAGAAGAAGAAGAAGAAGAAGATGATGATGATGAAAATGAAAATGATGGTGATAGAGATGACGATGAAGATCAAAATGTAAATTTAGAAGATGATGATAAAGATGCAGTAACATCAAAAGTTAAAGAAGAAAATAATAAATTTAATAACAATGAATCTAAATTAGTTTCAAATACAGTTCCAATAGCTGAAAATTCAACTTCAATAGATAATCATAATAATGAAAATAGTTCTAATACTGATTCAGAAAACAAACACCTTGTTAAACAACAACATATCTTTTCATCTACTAATAATCCAATGAATCCACCAAGTGGAAAACCACGTAGTGCTTCTGTTGATATAAGATTACCTCCACTAACTGGAACTGGTAATGCTAATTCAAGTTCTATGAATAATAATAACTATTCAATGTCTCAAAATAGTAGTAGTAATAGTAATAATAATAGTATTGATTCTAATGAAATTGCAAGAAAAAGAAAAATTAAGGAAGATCCAATTTCAAAGAGACGTCATTCTGCTGCTTCAATTGGTTCAAATACTTCTAATTTTTCATTACCACATCCTATGACTTCTCCATATTTAGGAGCAACATTAACTTCTCTTACAGCACTTCATAATTCATCCAATTTAAATAATAATCATCTTATGAGTCCGCCATCTTCTAATATAGAATCAATGACAAGTTCTCCGCGTGGTGATTCAAGAAGTTCAAGAGCTTCATCCATTGGTAGTAATGATTTACTTGCTAACTCATTATCAGGAGATAGAGACAGTAGTACTAGTCGTCGTGGTAGTATATGGGGTACTCCAAGTATTGGTACAGGTTCCAGTCTTCGCCGGGGTAGTTTGAATTCTTTTAATATAAGTAGACGTGAGAGTTTAGGAGGTCGTTTAAGTGTTACAAGTTTGAACCAATACTCAATTTCTCAACAGGGACAAGTCATACAGAGTAATAATAATAAGAATGTTACTTTTAATCCTCCATGTTTGGGCAATAGTAATAATAATAACAGTACCGCTACAATTCTCAGCTCTAACAACAACAACAACAACAACAATAATAATACAAATAATAACACTACTACTACTACTACAAATACTAATAATTCCAAAAATATTAATAATTATAACAAAAACTCACTTGATGATAATAATGTATTAAAAAAGGATATCTTTAAAAAAGGTTTTAATTTATCTAATTTCAATTCCAACGCAAATATACCTAAGGCAAAAAGTAATGAAGGCCCAAGAGGAGAACTGAAAGATTCAGAACTTCATGAAGATACAAATAACCTTGATAAAACCGATGAAAAAACATCACAAAATAAACCTTCAAATGATGAACAAACGCGAGAAGGTGGTGGCAAGATTAAAATGAGTATCAGCTCATTGGTTTCATAGTTTTCAGTATTAAAAAAATTTTCAATTTTATATTAATAATTAATTATAATTTACATTACATTTATTTTATTTTTCTTAATTCAAATTCTATTGATATTCCTAGTTATATTTTTGTTTTTTTCCATTGATACATACATTTACGTTCCGTTTTGTTTTACAGTATTATCTTTCTCCGATTTTTTTTTTCTTTCAAAAACTGTGTTCTTTGAACAAAACATTATTTTACTCTATATCTTTCCCTTTTTTAACAGTTAATATTTTTTTATACATTAGTTATTTATAAAGTCATACTCATTAATTTATGTAAATATGATACAGTAGTCTCTCAAATCTTAAATCTTGAGTCTTATAACATGAATTGCTTGTCTGCAAATTATAAATTAGTTCGCACCGAATACAGAACAGAATACGATATTACGATACACACAACAACAGCGACAGGTAAGATTTATCCGTCTGGAACATTATACATAAATATTGTTCATTATCTTATCTGATTGTCTTTTAAAAAGTAACTAGGTTTTATCCTTTTAGCTGTATTTAACGAGGAAAAAGAGGATTAAGGTTGTTGATAGATAAATAAAATGTCTTGGAATTCAGTAATACTGTCTTTACAAGATACAACAGAGAATATAATGTCAAGTAATTTGAAAATAAATACAAAGAATAAAATTAGTAAATTGAAATCTAAATCAAAAAATAAAAATGGAAATTTAGATATTGGGGATGATCAATTACCTTTAAATTTACTTTTTGAAATTAGTAAACAATTAACAAAATCAATTGAAGAAGTTGAAATACTTTTAAAGGAAAAGGATTTTTCTTTCAATTCGAATTCTTTAACTACCGATGAAACTATCAATGATTTAATTCCAATAAAAAGAAAGTATGTAAAAGGTAAAAATGGAGATGGTTATGAATCTTCTAATGTTAAACTTTCTAATTATGGTGATAAAAATCATCCAGTTGAAATCGACTCTAATAATGGAATATTAGGTTCAAGAAATAGTTCATCATCTGAAACAAATACAAAAATTTCAGTAAATGGTTCAAATTTACAACGACTTTCATCTTTGGATAATAAAAATAGTACAAATTCTGCTGGTTCAGACGTTGAAAGTGATACAACACTTAAATCTGGTAATTCTAATACAAAATCAAATTCATTAAATTCATCAAATTTATCAAACTCATCCGAAAAATTAATTACAATAGGAGCAAAATATGGTTATCCAGCTCCACCACCATTATCAACATATAATGGTAAAATTGGACGATCATTTTATACATCAGCATATAATCCATCAACTCCTATTTTACCCAATTCACAGATTGCTTATTGTCCAAGTAATGGAAGGGATAATAATTTTTCAACTATGCATAGTGAATGGATTTTATGTAGAGTTTTAAGAGTTATAAGTGAAACAAGATTTGAAATTCAAGATCCAGAACCTGATGATTTACATCCACAAGGACAAATTTTTAGAGCAAATTATAAAGAAGTTATATTGGTTCCTTTACATTTAGTTAGTGCTAGTATTTCAAAGTTAAAAGAATATAAACCTGGAACTAGAGTTCTTGCTAAATATCCAGAAACTACAACATTTTATCCAGCAGAAGTAATGATAAGTAAAAATGGAAATTGTATGTTAAGGTTTGAAGGAGAAGAAGAGGTAGGTAAACTGACGTCTGTTGACCGTGTATTTGTACTTCCGTGTCCTAAATAGTATATTCTTATTTAATGAAATAGATAGAAATCAGAAACAATCGTAATAAGTTGAAAATTAATTATTAATACAGTCACAGTAATCAGTAGTCAGATGTTGGATACACAACAGTGTCCATGTCGCAAATGAATGGTTGTTTATACACCCGTGCACCAGTCCCTTTTCTTCACTTTCCACAGAAAGTTACCCGGCTTGATGACTTTTTTTCATGAAAACTCATTCTCATTCTCACTTTACTGAAAAACCAAAAGCGATTTAGTTGAAATTTGAACATGAATACAACAAGAAATAATGCTCAGCTGAATCCATCTATTTGCTTAAGCAATACAAACAACCACAAAATAACAACAACAATGTTGTCAGGATTTGCAGAAAGTCTGCGTTCTACAGTTGTAAAAACTGCTTTGCAATTTAGACAACAAGTTAGATATGCCCATAAAAAAGTTGTTAGTTCAAAAACTCACATGCAAGATTCTCCAGGTAAGAGATTAGGTGCAAAGAAATATGAAGGTCAAGAAGTTACTATTGGTCAAATCATTTATCGTCAACGTGGTACTAGATGGTATCCTGGTATAAATGTTGGTATTGGTAAAGATCATACATTATTTGCACTTGAACCAGGATTTGTTAAATATTATGTTGATCCTTTCCATCCAAAGAGAAAATTCGTTGGTATTGCATTAAAAAAAGAAGATACTTTACCTTATTCTCATTTTGATCCAACGCCCAGAAGACTTGGTAAGATTGTTTTAAATAGTTTTCATGCTGATAAAGAAGCTCAATACTTACCAAGAAAAGTTCAATTATTACAACCAAAGATTAATGATTCTTTACAAAAGAGACAAGAAGTTAGATCTACAAAAAAAGATTCTTTTGAAAAACAATTTGAAAATTATGATTCTTTAAAATCTTTATCATCTGAAGATATTTCATTAGCATCTGATAGATTAACAAAAATTGATGGTTATTTACGTGGTGGTAAATCTCTTGAAGATGCAAGATATTATACTACTTTTAACTATAATTATGACATTCAACTTGCAGTTAAAAGGGGTGAATTATCAAATGAAGATTGTGAAAAGAAGATAAATGATTACTCCAAAATTGCTCAAATTGTTGATAGTACTGTTATGTTCAATGCTAAATTTCAATTAGTTGAAAACTTATCAACTGAACAATTGGAAAGTTTGAAAACAGAATCTATTGCCAAGATAGAATCTTTAATTCCAGATGTTACAAAACCAGTTTCTAAAAAGCTTAGAAATGAAGTATCATCTATCTTAGAAAAGCCATGTTTCTCTTTGAAAGATCAAGCTAAACTTACTCAAAGATATCTCAAGCAAACTATTCCAGTAGATACAGAAGCTGCCTCTAAGGATAAAAAGGCATTTGCTGTGCAAATGATGAATCTTGAAACAAGAAGAATTGAGACCGTTTACAGAAAGAAGAATGCTTTCTTGTAATTATGATCCATCATCATTCATTTTTGAATAATCGATATTTTCTTGGGGTATTTTGATTGCCCCACAACTTGTAAATACCTAGCATACTAGAATGTTTATAATCATCTACATACGTACATACATATCTATTTATAAACCTAAACAAACATATACAATAGCAAATAAAATAGTGCATCTTTTTGATTGATTTGTCATAAAATTTATTATCATTATGGGCGGGAATATAATCCGTCTTCCGCACTTGTTTTCCAAAAATGAAAGTTGCTTTTTGGACCAACCTTCTCTTCATTTACATGTATTTCATCTTTCATCTTTTTCTTATCCATTTTCTTTACCAATAGCATATCCTTCAATCTGGAGCATAAACCAGCCATTCTTATGACTTCAAATGCCTTACATGCTGCAAAGGCATGTCATAAGCTTATTCATGACTTCCTTAAATCTTCATCCGAAGATCCGCTGCATTCACTTTCATTAAATACTACCTCCGATAACATCCAAGACTCAACAATTTTAAATTCTCATATTAGTTTAAATCTTCCAACTTTATATCCTCCATCTTTTAATAGTATTTTACACAAAGAAAGTCAACAACAAGTATTACAATCTTATACAGATTTTTTAAAAATACTAAATCATTGGAATTTGAATCAATTAAGTATATCATATAATGGTGGAAAGGATTGTCTTGTTCAACTCATAATTTATCTTGCTGCAATATATCAACATATAATAGAAAATAACTTCAATAAAGAAATTTCAAGCATACATGTAAAAGCAGTATATGTTCATACAGAAAATGAATTTGATGAACAGATTAAATTTCTAGAAAAATCAGTCTTACAATATGGATTAGATTTTACCGCTGTTTATACAAAAATAAGTTCTGAATGTAATAGTTCACAAATATTAAAAGAAAATGTTATATCATTAGATAATACTATTAACAATAATAATAATAATTCTATTGGAAGAATAAAATGTTTGTTTTCAACAAGTCCTACTCTTCAATGTGGATTTTCAACATATTTAGAATCTGATCCATCAGTAAAGGCAATTATTGTTGGTATTCGTCGTACTGACCCATATGGTTCAACTTTAAACTTAGAACAAAGAACAGATACGCATCGTGGATGGCCCGATTTTATGCGTATCAATCCAATACTTGAATGGCACACTAGTGAAATTTGGTATTTTATTAAATGGCTTGAAAGAGATTCTTCAAATACCAACTTTAATATAGATTATTGCTCACTTTACAATGATGGATATACATCATTAGGTGGATGTGATAATACAGTTAGAAACCCACAATTAAGAAGGAAAGATAATTTTAATGGAAATATTCATTATTGGCCTGCTTGGTGGATCCTTGATGATGATATTGAAAGGTTAAGTAGAGTTCAAAAGGGAAAAGTATGACCTTTGGTTTGCATGTCTTCACTCCTTTGGCTCTCTATCCCTCTCTCTTTCTCTAAATATTTATATTCAAGTTACATAATATTATCTAGTTGTATATACAATAATATTAACTAATTGACATGTTAATGACCCTTTGCTGCGATTTGGGTAGCTTCTTCTTCAAATCCATCAACTTTAATATAATTTATTCCGGCATCAGATAGTTTGTCATAACTCACATTATTCTTAACAAAAGTAGCAGGTTCCATAACACCGACGAAAACACTACTTATATTACCATCTTGCTTTATAACTCTATCTAAACATGGTTCATTGCCACTTAACCTTAAACTACAAGGTTCCATAGTAGTATATAATTCTGTCCCAGGAGGTACTTTATCAGTGTTATATTTTGTAAAATATTTCTCTAATGCACATTGCTCTGCATGTGTATTACCAGGTAATTCTCTTGAATACCCCGTTTCTAATATTTTGCCACCATTAACTAAAAGTGCACCAACACAAAATGCTGTTGGTGTTGGTTCACTTTTCTTTGCTTCTTCAATGGAAAGTTGCATATATTTTTTAGCATTTTCTTGTGCCCAATCAGGTAATTCAGTACTATAAGACCATGACTTACTATTATTTGTGTTATCTGTATTTGATTCATATTTGTATGCATGTAAGTACAATTCTAAATCATTTGGATCAGGATCAGTGTAAAGATCTTGACCACATATTTCACATTGTTTACCACTAAGTAATTCACCAGATTCTTCTCTATTAACATGTCTATGTAAATAACTTGATGTTGGTAATGTTTTACCAACCTGTTCTAAAATGCTAACAACTTTATCCTTATCAAAATTTCCATTTTTACCCAAATCTTCACCCCAAATATCTGGTGATGAATATATTGGATCGTTTAAAATTGGATGTCCTAGATATTGTAAATGTACTCTAATTTGATGAGTACGTCCTGTAAATGGTTTACATAAAACAATAGAATTTTTACCATCATAACTGATTCTTCTAAAAACTGTTTTAGCTTCTTTACCTTTATTTTCATCAACAATATTCAATGATACTCTTGGATCATATGTGAAAACTGGTTTATAAATAGTAATTTCATTAATTGGAAATTCACCAACAACTTTTGCAATATATTGTTTAGAAACTTCACGATTTTTGATTTGATCAACCATATTTTCTGCAGATTTGGCAGTTTTACCCAAAAACATCAGTCCACTTGTTAATCTATCTAATCTATTACATGGATGAACATTTAATCCATGTTCCTTTTTTAAAATATATGTTACTGTATTATGTCTAAATCTACCTGTTGGATGAACAGGAACTCCACTTGGTTTATCAATTACAACAATTTTATCATCTTGATATACAATTTTAACTGGTTTTGAACTAACTGGTGGTTCATGTCTATGAATACGATGACAAATTAAATCTCCATTTCTAATTACTGTATCTTTATTAGTTTTATTACCATTTAATGTAACTTGTCCATTTTCTAATGCTTTTACATAATAAGATTCAGGATAAAGTCTAAATTCATTTGAAAAAATATCTAATAATGTACGATCTCTCCATCTTAATTTACAATATGTCATATATGTATAAAAATATGGTGTTGTACGACGTAATTTACCATCAATAATATATTTTGTATCTTCATCTTCTTCTAAAATGGTCTTATCTGTATTTTCTGCTGTTGTTTTTTGAGCAACATCTTGTATTTTTCTAACTTTAAAACCATTTTCGTCAACTAATGCAACTGCACCACGCTTTTTATCTGGTTTTGGATATATTTTTTGATTTGAAGTTAAAGATTTTTCTGATTCAGAAATGTTTCCACTCATTCTTCGTATTGATTGTTTGATAATTCTTATTGTAGAATTGTTCAAAATATTCTGCATTAAAGGCTTCTAAATACCTTATCTTTTTAATTTATTTGTATATATAAAAAAAAGAAGTGAAATGGTTAAAGTTGTCGATCAGAGATAACCTTTTTCACTTGAAATTCTTGAAATTTGAAATTCTCAAATTTCTGAAAATATTTTTTTTTGTAACATTTCCATTTCTTTCCTTAACTTCTTCGTTTTTAACTTATTTAATTTTAGTTTATTTTTTTTTTACCAGTAATAGAAAAAAATAAAGGGTCAATCTATAATGACAACACATTTATTTAGAGTTGCGGCAATATTTCAACATGCCAAACGTCATTTTTCTACAATTAAAGTTGATAATCCACCACTGAATAATTATTTGACTTTTAATCCTGTTTTACGTGGTACAATTCAACAACTTGATGCTATTGCACCAAGATTTGAATTAAATAAAGGAGATATTGAAATTATAACACATCCAGTAAAATTTTATGAATCATTATTGAATAAAATTAAGAACGCAAATTCAAGAATTTTTTTATCTTCTTTATATATTGGTAAACATCAAAATGAATTAATTGATACAATTTATGATGTATTACAAAGAAAGCCAAATTTAAAAGTTGATATTTTAATTGATTATTTACGTTCAACAAGAGATTTACCAAATCAATCAACAGTATCTTTATTATTACCATTAGTTGAAAAATTTGGTAAACATAGAGTTAATATTAGATTATATCATACACCACATTTACATGGTTATAAAAAATTATTAACACCACCAAGATTAAATGAAGTTTTCGGTTTACAACATATGAAAATATATGGTATTGATAATGAAATATTTTTATCAGGTGCTAATTTATCTCAAGATTATTTTACTAATAGACAAGATAGATATTATTTATTTAAATCAAAAAATTTATCTAATTATTATCATAGAATTCAAAATGCTGTTAGTTCATTAAGTTATCAAGTTTCAATAAGTAAAGGACGTAAAGAAGGATTTTTTTTTGATTGGCCAACAACAAATTTAGCATCTCAACCAAATTTAAATATTGAAAGATTTATAAGTGATGCAACTAGAGTTTTAATTCCTGTTATTAAATCTAAATTTAAAGATAATGAAAATGAACCATTTGATGAAGAAGATGGAAAATTAGAAGATGAATCTCAAATAAAAGATCCAGTTACAATTGTTTATCCTGTTTCATCATTTACACCATTATTAAAACCAGATCAATCAACTGAATTACAAAGTATTTTACGTATACTTTCAATTTTAGATAATAAAAATTCTAAATTTACAATTACTGCAGGTTATTTTAATGTTCATCCATTTATTGGAAATAGATTAATTAATTGTCAAAGTAAAGGTAATATTATAACTGCATCTCCTGAATCTAATTCATTTTATAAATCAAAAGGTATAAGTTATTATTTACCTGATGCATATGTTTATAATTGTCAATTATTTTTAGAAAATCTTGAAAAACAATCTAAAAAAAATTCTTCTAATTTAAAGAATAGAGTTAAAATGTTAGAATGGCAAAATGGTATAGTAAATACTGCAAATGGTTGGTCATATCATGCAAAGGGATTATGGATTAATTTACCAGATGAAAATGAACCTTCTATTTCAATTATTGGTAGTTCTAATTATACTAAAAGATCATATGGTTTAGATCTTGAATCAAATGCATTAATTATAACTAAAGATGAAGAATTGAAAAAATCAATGAAAAATGAAATTGATAATTTATTAAAAAATACTTCTGAAGTTGAATTAAAAGATTTTACTGAAGGTAAAAGACAAGTTAGTATTGGTGTTAAATTAGCAACAAATATTTTAACTAAAATGTTATGATTATTTAACATTTATTTAATGAACGTTACTTTATTTTATACAATATTATTCTATATTTATTTATTTATTTATCCATTCACGATTACCCCTTTATATATTTTCTGATACATAAGTTACTACAGTTAAAAAAAACTTCACCTAATTCGACTACAAGTAGGTTTTATTGAATTACAAAATTAAAATTTATTATACTGCTATTTTTTAATTGTAGAAATATTAACAAAGGACAAATTAAATAATATATATATTACTAATTTTAATTTTAATTTTTAAAAATGAGAAGAATGACAAGAATGCAAAAAAAAACAAGAAATTGAACTGTAAGAAAAAAAAGTAACCACAAAAAAAAAAGACCATAGACTATCATTATTAAAGACGATTGAAAAATAATAAAATGAATAAAAGATTGATAAATAGAAATGAATTTTATATATATATGAGGAGGAAAATGTTTAATTTTTCAAACTTCTTCTTTCTTTAACAGCATTTGCTAATTCTTCCAAGACAGAAACTGTATCATCCCAAGAAATACATGCATCAGTAATAGAACAACCATATTTAAGTGCATCTTTACCACCATCTTCTAAAGGCGGTACATCTTGTCTACCTTCAGTAATATTTGATTCAATCATTAAACCACAAATATGAGTTTCACCATTTTTAACTTGTCTTGCAATTTCTGAAGCAACTTTTGGTTGGTTTTTATGATCTTTTTGAGAATTACCATGAGAGCAATCAACCATAATTCTTGAATCATTTGAATTTGAAACTTTAGCCTTTTCTAAAGCTTGTTGAGCTTCTTTAACAGAATCTTCATCAAAATTAGTACCCTTTTTACCACCTCTTAAAATTACAAAAGTATCTTTATTACCTTCAGTACCAACAATTGCAACAATACCTGGTTTTGTAACAGATAAGAAATGATGTGGATGAGAAGCAGCTCTAATTGCATCAATTGCAACACCTAAAGAACCATCAGTACCATTTTTAAAACCAACAGGGAAAGATAAACCTGAAGCTAATTCTCTATGAAGTTGAGATTCAGTTGTTCTAGCACCAATTGCACCAACAGAGAATAAATCACTTAAAAATTGAGGTGAAATTGTATCTAACATTTCACCGGCAATTGGTAGTTTTTCAGTTAATTTAACAAATAATTCTCTTGAAATTCTTAAACCTTTATTAATATTAAAAGAACCATCGATATCAGGATCATTAATTAAACCTTTCCAACCAACAGTTGTTCTTGGCTTTTCAAGATAAGCTCTCATAACAATATGTAATTCACCATTTAATTTTTCATTTAATTTTGATAATTTATTACAATAATCTAATGCAGCAATTGGATCATGAATTGAACATGGACCAATAACAATTAATAAACGATCATCTAAACCATTAAGAATTTTAACTGCATCATCTCTACCTTTTAAAATTACCTTTTCATTAATTTCTTTTAATGGGAATTCAGATTGTAATAAATCTGGTGGAGTTAATGGATTATAACCAGAAATTCTCCAATCTTCAATTTGAGATCTTTGACCTGCATTTGGATTTTGAATAAACATTTTTGATGGTTGCTATAATATATAATATATAGTGCCAGTAAGGAAAAAGAGGATGTATATATGTGTGTTAGTAAATATATATGTTTAAAACGGGGATGTAAATATATTATGACGAATATAGGCGTGGTGAGATCATTTAAGAGAAAAAATGAAAAATGAGAAAAAAATGAGAAATTTTAAAATTTGCACACCGAGGAGTGAAAATTGAGAGTGAAAATTGAGAGTGAAAATTGAGAGTGAAAATTGTGTCAAAATGTGCTATAGAAAACAGTGTCATTTAGTGAATACTTACTGTCATGTTGGTGGGTTGTTGTTTTGTGTGGTTTGTATGGATAATAGTAGAAGAGATTAAAGAAGTGAAGCAAGAACAGGAGACAGAAGAAGAACAGGAAAGAGGAGGGGTGAAGAAGAACTGAAAGAAGAGAGAGCAGAAGGCAGTGGTGCATGTGCATTAATTCTTTACTATGACTGATGACTGATTTGTGTTTCCGTAACAGGCAACAGGCAACAACTTCACAGGTGGCCGGTGCAGGCGCAGGCCCCTACTTAACAATTAACAACAAAATACAAAATAGCTGTTTTTTCACTTCCAACTTCGCTAAGTTTAGGTTTTGGGGCGCCCCGGATAAACTTTTAGGCTGCGTTCTGCTCTGCTCTGCTCAGCGTTTTTTCTGGATGTTTTTCCGGATTAATATAATAAAATTAAATTGACGAAACAAAAATTATAAAGACAGCTGCGCCACATCTATCATCAGCCACTGAAATAACACACGTGTTTATAATATTCAAAGTCTAATCTCTCCCTTACTGATCTTTTCATAGGTTTCAGCATCTAATAAACTATACCCTTTATTCTTACTATCCAGATAATATATTTTTAAATTCCCATTTTTACCACTTGGTAAAATAGGATCTCTGAATATTTTCTTACTAATCTTATGATTATCAGTAAATTCAATTGTTTCAAATGTAATAAATACAGGTCTTGCAAAATGTGGTAAATATTTTATACTTGAATCATAAATTTTATTTAATAATTCATTTCTTTTAATTTCATCCTTTTCTTCAATATTATTTAATTTTGTTTGAATTAATGCATATCCGGCTCTACCTTCATGATTTTTAACTTTTGCTCCAACAATTACACAATTTTTAATATTTGGTACAAATTCTAATATTTGATTCTCAACTTCAGATGTACTAACATTCTCAGATTTCCATCTATATGTATCTCCCATCCTATCAACAAAATAAATACAACCTAATTCATCAAATTTCATTAAATCATCACTTCTAACCCATGCATCACCCTTTTTGAAAACATCTCTAATAATTTTTGAATATGTTGCAGCATCATCATTAATATAACCTGGAAATGTTGATTTAATATTTTTAGGATTAAGAATTCTCATAATCATTTCTCCATTTTCATTAATTTTTGGTTCCCTACAAAATCCATTAATTGGATCTCTTAATATAATAGTTTCATCATTTGAATCCATTGCAATTAATTTATATTGAAATCCTAAAAATTTTGATGCTAAATATCCATTATTTCTAATAGCTCCAATACCAATTCCATTATATTCATAACATGTAGTTGCAAATGGTGCTTCACTTGATGAATAAAATTCACCAATTGCAAAAATTCCAAATCTTTTCTTCATTTTCATCCAAATATCAGGTCTTAATCCATTACCATAAGCTAATTTAATTTTATTATAACAATAATCTTCATTTAATGTCTTTTTAGAATCAACTAAATAACGACAAACTTCTCCAACATATTGAATTGTATTACATTCACATAATTTAACTTGTGTCCAATAACTTGATAATGAAAATTTATGACCAATTGAAATTGTACCATTAACAATTAATGCAGGTAAAACTCCAAGAATTGATGCTGTACCATGATATAATGGCATTGCAGTATAAATATTACTTTCTTTTGTCATATGCATTGCTCTTGGAAATAAATGACTTGCCATAAAAATTTTTCTCCATGAATTAACAGCAGATTTTGGTAATCCAGTTGTACCTGATGTGAAAACTAAAACTGCTGGATCCCAATATTTAATAAATTCATCTCTAATTTTATCATTTTCACGAAATTTTGGACTTTTAGAATCTTTTAATTTATTCATAAATTCAATTTCATTAATTAAAAATATTTTAATATTTGGTAATTGAAATTTAATTTGATCTTTTGTTAAATTGAAAGTTTTTTCACATTCATCATCAACAAGAACAATATTTGATTCAACAACTTTAATACAATGAATTAATGGATTAGATGTTAAATTATAATTTAAAAATGTTGGAATTGCACCTAAATTCCATAATGAAAACCAAATAATAATGAAAATTGGTTTATTCATAAAATACATTGAAATTTTATCACCCTTTTTAACACCAAATTCTTCACGTAAAATAAATGACATACGTAATATACAATTGTATAATTCTTTATAAGTTAAATTTTCAATTTCAAATGAATTTTCACCATCAATTTTAAAATCTTTACCTGGAATTAATCTTGCATATTTAATAGCAATTTGAGAATTTGAAATATTATTAGTTGCATTAGATTCAAATTCATACCATAATGAAAATCTTTTAGTAATTAAACATTGTACAACATAATGATTAATAAATTGTTTTATTAATGGAAGTAAATATAAATCATCAATAACTCTATATTTTCTTTCAAATTTATTTAATGATTCAATAATGTTTTTCTTTCTTTTGAAAATGTAACAGAAAACTATTAATGATATAAATAATGTTAAAAGACCCCACATTATTATTAAATATATAAATATAATTAAATATATCAATATAATTAAATAAAATAACTTATTTGAACTTTCTCTTCAAATCAAAAGTTCTGAAATATCCGCCTTTGATAAGCTCTATATAGATATTTTATAAGACACTTCACATCAATTAATTTAACAATATACAAAATAAACAGCGCATCACAGCGCACAAAAATAAAATATATATATCGAATAGGATTTTTTTCTGATTTCCGCATCCTTACGTAATCACACTGTACTCTCTCTTTTCGTTAAACCATTTATTAAGTATTCCTTGTTCACTGATTCCTTAATTTAGATTCAGTTAAACTGAAATTTACTCTGAAAAATATATAAAATAGAAAATAATTAAAAGTTGTGAATAGTTCTCATATATCTTATAAATTAATTAAACAATCTTATGACTAATTCAAAGATAATAATATACATAATATATTGTTTCTTTGCTACCATGAGTGATAAATTATTATATTTATATTAATGTATCTATAAATGTTTCTAGCAAATAAATTCGTAATTATACAAAAAAATATTAAGTCTGTTTATAAATATATGGCTTCTTTTTATTTTTACTGATGATTAATTAAAATCTTCAATTATGCTATATGGGAATGTTCTTTATGCTTTTCTTCTTTAATTTCTAATTCTGTCCTTTTTGTACCTTCGTCCTTTTCTTGTCCTTGTACTGGTACTTGCTCTTTATTATCTTCTTTTTTTATAGTATCGTTGACCGTTTCAACGTCTAAAAGCTTGTTTAAATTTGATACCTTTTTCATCCGATTATTACCAGTTGTAGAAAATTCTGATTTAATATTATTACTCTCATTTTCTTCATTATGAATAATTATATTATATTTAATTTTTTCATCTTCAGCTTCTTTTTCCTTTTTAACAAATTCAACTGATGAATTTAAGAGATCAACAATTTTATTAGATATATTGTGAGATTTTACCTTTTTACTAATTGGTTGAGAGTAAAGTTTATTAGAATCAATATTTTCAACTTCATCAATGTTTCTTTTTGTACTAACAATTGAATTAGAGATAGAATTATTAGAAACAACAGAATCTACACAAATTTTAACTGTATCAGAATCTACACTTAGTTTTTCTTGATTTGGAATTTTGATTTCATCTTTATCTTTAATTTCAATCCTCTCATCCTTTTCAAATTCTGATTCATCTTCTTTAGTTTTACTAACATTTTCTTTCTTTTTAAGTTGTAAATCATTTTCTTTACAAGTAATACTTTTAATTTCATCATCTTCAAAAACAATACCACCATTTAAACTAATTCTTTTCCATCTAAATTGACATGCATTTAATGTCCTATTTGTAAAGTGTGAAGCAATTTCTTTCCATGTTAACCCACGTTCTCTTAGTTTCATCAACATAATACTTTCTTCATTACTCCAAGGTACAGCAGTTCTTATAATATGAAAAGCTTGTTGTTGTTGTTGTTGTTGTTGTTGTTGTTGTTGTTGTTGTTGTTGTTGTTGCTGTTGCTGTTGCTGTTCATATTGTTGTTGTTGATATCCATAACTAGATTGTTGCTGTTGGTAACTTAGTTGCTGCTGCTGCTGTAGTTGTATTCGGTATTGTTGCTGTTGGTAATATTGATGTTGATGTTGCTGTTGCTGTTGATATTGCATTTGTGCTTGGAATTGTTCTGGTAACACTTGCATATGCTGTGATGATATATTCATTTGATAATATCCAACAGGAAATTGTTGATTAAATGATGGACCAGCTTGTAATGGTACACTTCCATATAAGTACATATAAGTACATATAAGTACATATTTTGTTGCTGTTGTTGCTGTTGTTGCTGTTGTTGCTGTTGTTGCTGTTGTTGCTGTTGTTGCTGTTGTTGCTGTTGTTGATTTTGTTGCTGGGAAATATTTTGAGAAGAAGACATTGGTTCTGAAATATTGGAAGGGCTCAATACTGATCCCAAATCTTTCTGTGAAGAAAAAGCAGAAGAATTTGGTGGTTGTTGTTCCGGTAGTGGTTGTTGAATTTGTGTTTGATTTTGTGGACAATCGGATCTTTCTGATTTATAACTAGATGATACACCAATTGAAGAATTAACATAAGGGAAAGATGTTTGATGTTGATTAGTATATTGAGAATCTCCTAAATAATGAGATGTGTTATTGTATAAAAATTGTTGTTGTGGAGCATACATTTGCTGTTGAGATTGTTGATTTTGAAAGTGTGGGAATCCTCTTGGTTGTTGAAAAGCCATTACCGGAGGATACAATGATGGAAATTGTTGTTCCTGCGGATGCTGTTGCGGATGTTGTTGCGGATGTTGTTGTGGATTTTGTTGTTGTTGTAAATGAATATCATGAATATTTGATCGATGAGATTGCATCATTTTCTGTGCAGATAATGGTAATGTTAGTGATTGTTGCTGCTGATAAGGATTTGTTTGTTGTTTTGTAGTAACCGCTGAAGCTTGATAGTAATCTTGATATGGAGAATTTTGATTACCTGTTGAGTTCATGCTTCTGAAGAGTAGATAAGAGATATTTTTTTTTAAAAAATATCAGATCTTATTGTTTTTTTTTATAATAATTATATATATTTTGATAAGAGAAAAAAACAGGACAATCAAGGAAAATGTTAGATATTCATGTAGTAAAATTAATCTAATTGCACCGTCTAGTTTCCGTGTGGTTATATATATATATATATATATATATATATACATATATGTTTAAAGGATAAAGGAAAGTGATTGTTTGTGTTTAAAAATGTGGCACAAAGGGGAACAATAATTGGCTGCTAGTGGGGTTACTATTATGCTGTAGAGTATTTGATTATGCTTTGTCGCGTCACAATAGTTGCGAAAAATTGTTCTATCTTATTCGTAAAGGAAAAATATGCTATTTGGATAGATATTTATCTATATATATTATAGGTGTCAGGGGGTAAAAAGATTAAAAAAGGCAAGGTAAAAATATATCAAAGATTAGAATACAGTTTAAAATAAAAAGATAAAGAAAAAAATAGAGAAGGCAGGGAAAGGAAAGAAAGAAATATAGAGAAGCCAGGGAAAGGAAGCAAAGAAGGAAGGAAGAACGGAAGAAAGAAAAAGAAGGAAGGAATAACGGAAGAGAGAAAAGAAGGAATCAACAAAAGGACCACCGTAGTACAATAACCATAAGAGGAAAAAAAACAGGAATGAGGGTGTATATATATATATTTAAAAGAAAACTGGCAATAAAGAGAAAAAGAACCTAAACTTGTTAAATTTGCGTTTTCGATAGTTGCTTTTTGTTTTCAAAAAATATCCATGTAAATAGTTGATAAAAATGTGATACATGCATGATATGCATGATATGGGTGATGTGTTGAATACAAAGTATATATATATATATATATATATATATATCTTATTGCCCATTGCAAAGCAGAAACAGTCATGTTGTTGAGTTTGTTGAATCTAAATATATATTCGAGCATCGTATATATATATATATTATTTATTTACCTAGAAGCCATCGCTTAAAATTTTTGACTGTACAAACTTGTACACTATAATTTAAAATTTCCATGCACCCTGCATCCTGCACCCTGCATCCTGCAACTTGGCACTATCGCAACATCAATGTATCGATGCCACCAATCCACTTCAATGTGCCCGGCCGTATACCGGACCATAAAGTGTGCCTGTAGCCTGTAACAGGAAACAACATGTCTATCAAATTTATATCAAATCAAATTGACACTGACTGCTAAGCTTTTGCAACGCCTGCCAGTCACATGCCCCTGACTCAGCCCCTGGCTCAGCCCTCAGCCCCCATCGGTACCATCGATAACATCGTTGCCAGCTGCCATCTATATATATATATATATATATATACACCACTGGGATTATGTCCACGGCATTACAGATCGTAAACACTAAACACTTCTTTTGAAGAAATGAAAAAAATATTAAATAGCCCAATCTAGAAGTCCCTTTGATTTTAGATTTGATACATTATATATACATCTGCCGAAAGTGTTGAGTGTTGAACACCGGCTTGTATGAGTTCTTCTTCTGCGCTGTTTACAGATCTCTACGGCGAATTATTTGTTAGGCGCCAGACTTCTCGTTTCTTTTTTTTGCGGACTTTAAAAAATCTGTATTTATTTTTTTAGAGTTTATGTTTTATTTTTCTTTTCACATTAATTTTAGTACATGATTTAAACACATTTTATACTGGGTTTTAGAAACTTTCGCATGAAGACTAAAAGAATTGAATTTGAAATAGTAATCGAACGGGTGCACATGTTTCAACATTCTTTGATCAACATGCATGTACTGTTTGATAATATATATTTAAGTGATCTACGGTTCATTAGAGAATTTTTTAAAAGAAAATAAGATTTTTAATCTCTAAATTATAATTATTTATTCAAAATTTATTTAATGATCGATGAAAATGATCGATCGATAGTAAGTAAGAAAAGTTTATTAAAAATTAAAACTCTATTATAAATTTATTTTTTTACGATTTTGAATTGAACATTGGACATTAGGAACATTGATAATTAAACGTCAAGCAGTTAATTGTACATTGTACATTAAATTAGAAACTGTCGGACCTTCGGACCTAATTTCATAGAATCTGGGAACTCGCTTATATATATATAGGTTATAGGTTACAGGTTACTGATTAAAAGCTGAATTAACATTGAATTAACAATCAATCGACAATAAATTTAATGCCTTGTAAAATTTGTGAATAATTAGTAATAAGTTCTGTTTTGATACTTTTCACTTGATCTATATATATATATACTTGACACTTTATAAACAGGTCTGTGAATTCTTGCAAATTAATTACGTATATATGTACATATATATATATATATATATTTAACACAGCGCACTGCTGAAACCTGAAACGTAAAACTGTAAAACGTAAATCCAAAACCGATTTTATTTGATTATATTAGAACAACCAATTTTTGATTTATTAATGTAGTGTATGGAGTGTATGGAATTTATGGTGCCTTAAATTCCTTATTAAGTCTTAATTAGCAGAATTTTTAATTTTTCATGAAAGCGCGTAAATTTAACAATTTGAAACAATTTGCCAAACACAGGACAACGGACAACGCAGTTTATTCTTAACTCTTAATTCTTAACTCTTAATTCTTAATTCTTAATTCTTAATTCTTAATTCTTAGTTCTTAGTTCTCAATTCTTAATACTTTTAATAAAAAGATCTAAAATTTAAGATCGTATAATTGGCATGCACATATATATATATTATATGTATTATGTATTAGACTTTCCGAAATCTTTTGATCGATGTAAAAATATATTGATACATTGATCATTGATCTAATTCCGGCAAGCGGTAACGTGCATACAAATTTGAGCCGAGGCCCGCGGCCTGATTGAGTAACGAGGAAGGTATGGTCTCGGTGTTTTACTTATCAAGATTGTTATTATGAATTGATTTTTTTCTATTCACTTACGAGGCGGCGTTCCAACCGCATCACGTGCTCGTATTTTTAGATCGATCTTGATCTTTTCCTTGCTATATCGGCAAATCCGACTCCAAAATTCAAAACCCGAAACTCGAAGCCCGATCTACTAGAAACTAGAAACTAGAAACTAGAAACCAATTTCTAAATTTGAAATAATCTCCGAGTAACTGTAAAATTTTTCTTTATTACTTATTTAAGTATACTGTAAACTGTAACTAGTAACTATAGATTTAGTATAATATCGGCTTATGCGATAAGAGATCAAAGTGTTCGATGCCTAGAGTGTTTATGTTAGCGATTAGCACACTAGCACAAGCTGGTCCTGGTCTTATATATATGTTGTTACTCGGCCATCTGGTGATCTGCAAATATTCAAAATACCTAAATACCGAATTGCATAAAAAAATTTCTTAAGTAATCGATCCATGTACTAACAAAATTCTCTACTATCAAATAAAATGAATGTTGATTATTAGATTATTAATTATTAAAAATCAATTATTAATAATCTAATTAATAATTATTGTAATGATAATTTAATAATAATCTAATAATAATCTAATAATGATTTAATAATGATCTAATTGTAACATAATAAGTAAGGTATGATTACATAAGCATGGATGCTTAGGTAGATACGTTAGTTAAGAGAATTACCTCCCCTCAATTACATGGTCGAGTAATTCATCTAGTTATTTACTTCATTTATAGTCTTTATAGTCTTTTGTATACATCATTTAATAGTTCGATTATAACATACAAGTATGAAAGGTCAAATAGAAGTTACCAGAAAAGTTCTTAGTAAGGTCACCACCTTATTTATATTACAATAATATATATATATATCTAAAGTGCAAAAGAATAAAGAATCCCTTGCATGTATTTACTATTTACACATAATTTTACTAATTTCTTATTTTTTTCTTCTTTATTCTCTCGATATTAAAAATTTATCAACCAATTATACAAAAGTTGAAGAATTAAATTTATTGTCAAAATTACTATTAAGTTTTAATTTTTAACTTGATCGATATTAATAATTTTTAATTAAATATTAAAGAATTAACTATAACTAACAAATTATTTTAGATTTCTTATCAATAGAAAAACAAAACAATGTAATTTTCCAGGCGATAATATAAATTACAACATACTGTATTATTACTTTCTTTTTCATTGTAAAAATATTTTAATTAAACAAAATTAAATAGATCTATAAATTATATAAAAACATTGAATTTAGATAAATGTAAGAAGTGAATAAATGATTTTCAGAGGAGAATATATTAGATTGCGATATTGTTGTAATACTATTTATGAAATTATGGTTTCCAAACACCCTTTTCAGAAGAGATCTTAAAGATCATTGGCCATCCAAAGAAAACAACGGAAACTGCAGCCCAACCACCAATTCTTGGGATGTGTCTTGCAAGTTCAGTAACGTAAGGGTTTGGTCCAAGTCTAGCAGCTGCCATTGTGTATTATGTATATATATTTGTATTTGTATTTGTGTGTTGATTAATTAAATGAATAAACTCAAATAAAAATATTCATTTTACCAACTTAACATAAATACATGTATTCTTTATGGGATTTAAGTCTCTATTTATACTACAACCTACAACCCACAAGTGCTTAAAGTTCTATTCACTAAGATTATTTATATCGTAATAGGTGTGGGGTCACTGTATATATATAACACCAGTTTTATCAGCAGATTTTACCTTATTAACAGTGACCACATGCCAGTTTACCATGGTAAAACGGAGAGCACGGCTCACGCAAAAACAGGAAACAGGCCATTTTCCCTTTTCACTTTTCACGTTTCACAAATCGCATGATATTTTGTATCAGACGTGTATATATATATATATATTAAAAATTTAAGTTTAAGGGCCCTTCCCGATTAGGCAGCAATTTATCCGTTGCCGCTTACGTAAGGGTGCTGATATATTTTACTTCTCTATTGTAGATTATAGATTAATACAGATAATCTAAGATAAGCCTAACCACATCCTTATCAGGCGACACTCTTGCTATTTAATTTATACATATAGTGTACAGTGTACAGAATACTCAAAAGCTTGTATTTATGTGTCTTGTATTTCATACAACAAATTTTCATGCGCCACAATACTTCAAGTTAGAATTCTGAAATTAAAAAACTGCTACTTTTTGTGTAAAACATGGAAAAAATCCAGTAACATATCATAAATTGTATTAAAGTTTAATTGTTTTGGCAATTGAATCCGAAAATTGAAAAAATTGCCCAAAAAATGTTTTAAGAAATTAAAATAAATGTTTATTTTTGTTATAATAAAACATGGTGTGGCGCATTACATACTCACTCAAAAAAAATATTATTATAACGTTTTTAGGGTTTTAAAGACCTTGATACCTACTATAAGGGATACTCTTATACGATAATGTAACAAGTAAAATAAAAAAAGATTACCTACTCTTAAATTTTTGATTGAATCAGTATAAATACAAAGAAGTTTTGAATTAACTTAGTCGACTCATTGAATTATTTGCTATCTAATCAAATAGTTTTTAGTTACAAAAAATGCTAAATAAATATGTTTAAATAATAAGATGTATTAAGTATCTTCATCTCATTGTTACTTAGTAACACTCAGAATCCTGTTTTGCCCTGACATCGTAGATATTTAAAGCTTCTTCTGCTGCTTTAACACCAGATAATACCATAGCACCAAATGTTGGACCCATCCTATTTGATGAATCACATTCACTTAATTCCATACCAGCAACAATTAAACCAGGGAAAACTTCTCTAGTATTTTTTACAATTGAATCTTCAGCTTTATTCATATCTAAACAGCCCATTTGATTTCTTTTAATTAAACCTTGACTAACTAATCTTTTAACACAAAATGCACCCATTGGACCATCATGACCAGTACAAGAGATAATAATTTTAGCATTAATTGTATTAGGATCCATACAAGATTGATCATCATGATGCATTGAAACTAATGTCCAATTTGTAACAACACCAGCAACTCTTAAATTACCATTATTATCAATTGGTCTTGTAATTAAATCTTCAACACAAGTTGCATTAAATAATTTAATATTTGGTAATTCTAAAACTTTTGAGCATAATTTAGTAATAAATAATGCAGCATGTTTAACAACAATATAATTACCTTCATCTTCATAATCAATTTCAAGTTCTTCAATAAATTTATGTGCTGGCTTTCTTAAAACCATTGAAGAAAATAATTGTCCACCTAAGAAACAACCACCACCAACAGCAACATTAGCTTCAATAATTGCAATTTTTAAATCTGGCCTAGATTTAGCTAAGATATACGCTGCTGTTAAACCACTTGAACCAGCACCAACAATAACAATATCAGATTCAGCATATGTATCTAAGTCTTTAAAATATCTTTTAGTCATTGCACGAGAGACTTGAGATTCTCTAATTGGTTCAAATTTAAATGAATCCCAATCATAAACTGCGGATGTTGCATTAGAAACTTTTGAATTTTCATTTGGAATATTAAAAGTTTTTAAAGAAAGTGAAGCTGTATTTTCAGTTAAAGTTGTAGTTGTTGACCTGTTGTAAATATAAGTTTTATAAAATAAATGAGAATGTTAGTACTTGAACTAAAAGGAACTATTTATATAATTTATTATACATACATTTTAATTATTTGATTAATATTATTGCTTTGTTATTTTGATTGATTTATAATAATAATAAATTTGAAATAGTGTAATTAATCAACTAAGTAATCAATTAAGAACAGCAAAAAACTATCTTTATATAGCAGATTCAATTTTTATACAAGAAAGTGAATTTAGCCACATTTTGCTATGCATACTACACAAATGTGTTTTTTACTATGCATATATATATAGATATATTTCGGAACCCTATAATCCATCAATGAATTAGTCATAGTTATTAAAACTTAATATGAGAATATGCTTCTATTCAATAAATCTCAACAAGATAATCAATAATCATGTGCTGGAGGCAAGAGCTTTGCCTTATAGAAGTGAAAAAAATAAAAATACATGCGATGAAGTCTGAAAAATAGCTAGATTTTAGAGGTAGTGAATATTTAGAGTGCAAATAAATTTATTTTAAAGTTTAAATTAAGTCTAAAGAAATATCGGAGCTTTCAAAACCGAAGATTCCACATATATATATTAGATATGAAAGGTACTAAAGGAATTAAAATCTCCGGGGATATGAACATGAATCTTTCCCGCGAGGTTGAAAAAGTTGAATCATTTAATTGTTGAATCATTTAATTGTTGAATCATTTAATTGTTGAATCATTTAATTGTTGAATCATTTAATTGTTGAATCATAAATCATTGAATCATTCTGGATTCTTCTACATTTTTCTTTAATCATCTACAAGTTGTGCTTATCAAACACTTAATATATATATATACAAATAGATATGTTATTGACTATATCATATCCAACATCTGGATTTTCTGAGAATACGAAAACCAGCCACTAGTTTACCACCCGGAGGTTTCTATTCTCTATTCTCTCTCTGCAAGAATGAAGTACAATATAAAAATAGCAGCCCGCAGAGAAAGACCGACACCCCCAGCAACTGTTAACAAGAATCAAAACACAATGTGTGATTTATGATCGGCCAATGTGCCATGTGCCATGTGCTTAATGCTTAATGTCACAATAGACAATGAGTCATTAATCCAATATGGCTTCGGTCTTCGGTTAGACAAGGCATCAAAATCAAAAGACGGGCATGTGTGTGCGCACAGCCCGGTTTTCCATTTCCATTTCCATTTATTACAGATCTTCGACTGCTCTGGTTGGCTATTTTGATCGCAATCACTATCTAATTACATTCCATAGATATGCTTATACCATCATAAAGAATAATAATACATCTGACACTTCCACTTTTACGGAGTTCTTAGAGTAATTTATCTTGAAAAACAATACTAAAAAGATAAAAAATTGTAAAAAGTTTCAACTGAATACATTAATTGTGTCAAGTAAGGGCGAATTTCCCACATAAAGATTCAATCCCCAAAACACTTTTAAATAAAAACTAAAATTGTCCCGGAGATTTGATTCATCTTTTACATCAGCTATCAAAGTTATAATTGAAATTATTATATAAATGTTCATGTTGTATAATTTACAACGCCTATATGTTTCATGGCCTACAGAGAGCCGAGAAATTTCATGAGCAATTTGCATAACTTCTTTACATGTATAAATGATAAATCTATTTCATTTTTATTTTTTATTTTTTTTTACTCAGTATTAGTATAGCATGATAATAATGAACATAGAGAGGGGATACACTATACACACGGCACCAACATATATATATATTCTAATTTAATAATAGTTACTCTCTGTAACTACTCGTAATTTCATTAAATTTTTCAGAGTTTATAACTTTTAAGGTTTTAATTAAATATTCTAATTACCTCTAATTATGACTCAATACCTTTTTATAACTTTCTTCAATTTTGATAGGTAGTAAAATATGAAATATAGATCTATAAACTCCTGAACCCTTCCTTTGGTTTTGCTCCCAATAAAAAATAGTTTATAAAGAAACCAATTTCCTTGTATCGTAGAATCTTGCTTTTTATGTAATATATATTTCTTTTCTTTGTTATTTTTAAACATGAATTATTTAATTTTTTTTAGTTTACTTAATTTTATTATACCAAAGAATTAACAATTAACAATTCATATTTATAGTTAAAAATAACAATGTCAACTCAAAAAATTACTTTCTGTTTAAACTGGCAAGCTGCTCCATACCATATTCCAATTTATTTAGCTAAAACCAAAGGTTATTTTGATGAAGAAGGTTTAGATATTGCTATACTTGAACCTTCAAATCCTTCTGATGTTACTGAATTAATTGGTTCTGGCAAAATTGATATGGGTTTAAAAGCAATGATTCATACATTAGCCGCAAAAGCTAGAGGTTTCCCAGTTACTTCTGTTGCTTCTTTATTAGATGAACCATTTACAGGTGTTTTATATTTAAAATCAAGTGGTATAACTAATGATTTTCAAACTATTAAAGGTAAAAAAATTGGTTATGTTGGTGAATTTGGTAAAATTCAATTAGATGAATTAACAAAATATCATGGTTTAACAAAAAATGATTATACAGCTGTTAGATGTGGTATGAATGTTGCCAAATATATTATTGAAGGTAAAATTGATGGTGGTATTGGTATTGAATGTATGCAACAAGTTGAATTAGAACAATATTGTAGAGATAATGGTTTAGATGAAACTGATGTTGATATGATGAGAATTGATAGAGTTGCATGTTTAGGTTGTTGTTGCTTTTGTACTATCTTGTATATTTGCAATGATGAATTCTTAAAGGAAAATCCAGAAAAGGTTAAAAAATTCTTGAAAGCAATTAAAAAGGCAACCAATGATGTTATTGAAAATCCAGAACAATCTTGGAAAGAATATATTGATTTTAAACCTCAATTAAACAATGAATTATCTTATAAACAATTCCAAAGATGCTTTGCATATTTCTCTTCATCATTATTCAACGTTCACAGAGATTGGAACAAAGTTACTAACTATGGTAAAAGATTAGATATTTTACCAGCTGATTATCAAGCTAATTATACTAATGAATATGTTCCTGGTGTTGAACCAAAAGAAGTTGATGATCCAATTCAAGCTCAAAACTTAATGGCTGCCCATCAAGATAAAGTTAGACTTAATGGTGGTTTCTCAAGATTAAATCTTAATTAAAATTAACTAATCTAGTTATTTATTTTATTTTACTTCAAATTATTTTACTTTATTTATAAAAAAAAAAGATTATTTTTATTCAAAACTTTAAAAATGTACAAAATTTACTCATCACCGTCATTTATTGGTTGGTTATTACCAACAATACCATGTGCGGTTAAGAATTGGAAAATTGGAAGACCGCTATTTTCATGAACACCATTAAATGCATCAATAAAACTAAAGAAACCAGAGAAAACATGTTCTTTTTGTTCTTCATTAAAGATTTTATCATAAATAAATTTATGCTTGAATGCATCCATTTCCTTTTCATATTTATCAAAACCTAATGCTTCACGACCAAAATCACCAGTTAATTTTTGATTATAACCATCATAAACTGGTTGTTCAAGTAATAAACCCAAAGCTGGAGCTTTTGGAATATTAATTTTATTTTCTCCAAATGCTTCTTCAATTCTTTCTAATGGACAACCAGTTCTAATAACTAATGCAACCATACCAATCATTTTACGAATTTGATGTAACATAAAAGATTGACCATGAACTTTAATACTAATCCATTCAGTACCTTCAATTAAGAATGGTTCACTAACTTTAAAAGATTTCATATATCTTCTTGCACTTGGATCTTTATATGACTTACCAATTGTAAAATTATGGAAATTATGAGAACCAACATATATATTAAGAGCTTTTCTAACTAATTCTAATCTTTCATTAGAAATTCTATATTGACCTCTACATTCACGAGATATTTTTCTAAAATTAATAGCTGCAGCTTCTAATGGAACTGATAAATCTAAACCTATTCTATTAGCTTCATAAATTTGATCAATTTCATTATCAGTAACACCAGCATCTTTACATTTATTCATTAAATTAATCCAAAATTCTTCACCTTCTTTATCTTCTCTTGTTGTACCTTTAAATTCTTTTTCAGCTTTTTCAATTTCTTTTGCTAAAACTGTTCCAGGTCTTGGTGGTAAAAATGAATAAGTTGGCATAAGATATTCATAAATACGTGATGAACACATTTTTCTACAATCAAATGCATTATTTGTACGTTGATAACCCCATAATCTAATTTGTTCTGGTAAAAAAGAATTAATTTTTTCAACAATATCATTATCTTCAATAATCATTTTTAATGAAACAACATTACCAGCTGCATGAACACCTTTATCAGTTCTAGCTGCACGCATAAAACCATTCTTTTTTAAATCATTTGAATTATTTTGTGAAATTGCACCAGATTTAATAAATGCTTCAAATAATTCACCTTCAATTGTTTTATCAGGTGGATTTAATTGCATACCATGATAACCTGTACCACAATAACCAATCATACAAGCAACTTTTTTCTTTGGTCTTCTTTTTTCATTTGCATAAACAGGATTTCCATTTTCATCAACAATACGCCTATAAGAAAAAGATAATAATAATTTATAATATATAAATAGTAATTTTGTTAGTATTTTTTGTTTTATTTTTTAATAGTAAATGTTATTTGAAAAAACATACCCACGTGTTCTGTTCTTTTTTGAGTAAACGTTGTCTTTTGGCAGTACTTCCAAGTCTGTCACCGTTTCTAATTCTGAGGTAGTCGTTAGGGTCCTCTGCTGAATTTTCATTTTCATCATCATTATTTTCATTAATAACTGTTTCTTTGGTTGTTGTTGTTTCAGTTGATTCCGCATTAGCGAGAATTGGAGTTGTTGTTGTTGTAACAACATCATCGTCCCCTTCTCTTTTTTCAATTGGAGTGTCTGTCATCGTAAAGGAGATTCCTGGCAATAAACACAGGATTGAATGAAATGATGGTTAAAAAGCCATCTATCACAATTAGTTATAGTTCGTAAATTAATGAAATTCACAATTTTTTTTCCATTTTTTATTTTTTTCACAAATTTTCGAGGAAAATAAAAAAAATAAAAAAATAAAAAAATAAAAAAATAAAAAAATAAAAAAATAAAAAAATAAAAAAATAAAAAAATAAAAAAATAAAAAAATTTTCAAATTTCATGAAAAGTTTTTGTTTTCTTCACTAAAGATATACCTCTTTTAATAAAAGATTAATAACCAAATACACTTAATAAACCAGACAATCATTAATACACAATGAGACCACTTACAGAAACAGAAACCAAGGTTGTATTTGAAAAATTAGCCAATTATATTGGTAGAAATATTGCACTTTTAGTTGATAATCCACAAGATCCACACGTTTTTCGTGTTCAAAAGGATAGAGTTTATTATGTTAGTGATAAAATTGCAAATTTTGCAACATCTGTTGCACGTAAAAATTTAATGTCTGTTGGTATATGTTTTGGTAAATTTACAAAAACTGGTAAATTTAGACTTCATATTACATCATTAAAATATTTATCAAAATTTGCAAAATATAAAATTTGGATTAAAGCAAATGGTGAAATGCCATTTCTTTATGGTAATCATGTTTTAAAAGCTCATATTGGTAAAATGAGTGATGATATACCAGAACATGCTGGTGTAATTGTATTCGGTATGAATGATACTCCTTTAGGTTTTGGTATCTCTGCAAAATCAACAATTGAAGCTAGAAATTTACAACCAACTGGTATTGTGGTGTTTAGACAAGGTGATATTGGTGAGTATCTTAGAGATGAAGATACTTTATTTACCTGAAAACAAAAAGGAAATCAATAATAACAATAAGAAAACAACTCTATTTACTATGTACATTAGCATTTCAATTTTTATATATTTTTAGCATCTTAATATAAAAGAATTAATAATAATAATTATAACAAAAATAAATAAATAATCTACACTATATAAAACATGAATTAATTAATTAATTAATAAATTAAATGATGATTTATTTCTTACCTTTCTTCTTTTTATTATTATTCTTCTTTGAAGAATTGGAATTGTTATTATTTGAAGACAATACTGGTTCAGGGGTTGAATTAATATTTAATGCCTTTTCAGTTGCAGCATCAATTGCACCACCTTGTGTATTCTTATTCTTTTTACTCTTTTTCATCTTATAATAAGTACGATCTTTCATTGGTAACCATCTTTCTGAATCAATTTGTTGTAAAGAATTAGAAATATCTTTTGGTAATTTCTTTGGTTTTGATCTCTTTCTTTTCTCTTTAGTAATTTTTCCAGTATTTACTATTGTATTAATTGGTGTCTTAATTAATGGATTTATACCATTTGAAATAAGTGTAGTTATATCTATATTAGAAACTAAATTATCAATATCATTATTTGAATATTTAACATTTAAAATTTCTAATTCATTAATTTTAGTTAATAATTCTTTTGATAAAAGTTCATTAGTTGAAATTAATTTTAATGAAATAAATTTAGAATATTTAATATCTTCATTATTAAAAATATTTGTTTTCTTAATTAATAAATTAGCAATTTTAATTAATAATTTATTAATTAAATTTTTACAATCTAATGATTCATATAATGTATATAATAATTTACCAATTGATGGTAATAATAAAACATTTTCATCATTATTAATTAAATTTTCAAGAATTGAAATTGATCTTTGATAATTATTTGAATTAATTGCAATTTGTGAAGATAATAAAGCTAATGATATATTTGATGGATTTTTAATTGATAAATTATAAAAATATTTTTTATTTGTTAATAAATAATCTTTATTAATATCATTATTAAAATTAAATGCATTTGGTAATAGAGATGATGGGAATTTTGAATTAAATGATTTAATTTGATTTTTAGATTTTTTACCAGAGAAAAAACCTAGTAATAAATGATTTCTTTCAATAATTGATAATTGAGGTATTGTTAACCTTTGTTTTGAAAGTTCAATTGTATCATTAAAATTTAATTCTCTATATAATAAAGGTGCTTCAATATTTTCGATAGATTCTAAATTTTGAATACAAACTAATTTATTAATTTGAATTAATAAAGTTAAAATTTTAACATTAATATCATCAATTGAAGAAAATGATTTTAATTGATTTTGTAAATCATTTAATAAATTATTTGCTTCTTCAAAATTTGATAATAATATATTAACATAAGCTAATTGTAATTTTATTGGAGCTAATTCAACAAATTTTTCAGAAGATTCATAATCAGATAAAGAATTTTCTGCAAGATTATAAGTTTTATTTAATAAATTAATTGCATCATTATATTTTTTATCAACAATTAAGATTAGTGAATCATTAAATAATTGATCATAAGAATCATTATAATTAGATGATATTGGATTTATAATTTTATTTAATTCATAATTAAAATTATTTTGAAATTTTAATTGCGATATTACAGCTCTTTCATTAACTGAAATATCTAAATTTTCAGATTCATCAATAGATTGTTCTTTAATAAGTAATTTATAAATTTCTAAAGCTTTAAAATCTTCACCAATACGATAATAATATTGTGCTAAAATATGATTAAAAGCTCTTGAATTTTTTGGATTTGTAAAATTTGATAATTTAATTAAATCATCTTCAATTGTTGAATCTAATTTATAATAAATATATGCAAGTTCTAATAAAAGAATATGTTTATTAGATTCTACCAAATGAGAATATTGTTGAATGAGTTTCATAGCATCATGATAATTATCCATATTAATCAAAGCAACAAGAGAACGTTTTAAAGCTTGAACATTTGAATTGTCTTTTGATAAGATAAGCTTTGCAGTATCTAGGACTTGTCTGTGAGAGTCTGTTTTGGAATAGACTTCCAACTTACCCAGGAGACCGGATAAAGAGGACATGATACAAAGCTATGTGATCTGCTGGGATGGTCTAGTGATGTGATGGGATGTGATGGGATGTGATGGGATGTGTTGCCAGAGAAGCCAGTTGCAGTTGCAGTTGCAGTTGTCCACTTCCACTTCCATTTCATTCCTGAACTCACTGCGTCCACTCCTTCTCCCACAGAACTCGGTTTTTCAGCACCCACCCGTGCACCGCGACGTCCTGCAACAGCAGGCGCTGCTGCGGGTCGTAGACAAGCAACCGCTCCACGAGGTCTCTGGCGTCTTCGTCCACGTAGGAGGGGATGCTGAAGTCAACACGGGCTATTCTCTTGTACGTGTCGCCGGCATGCTTCTCTTCGAAGGGAGGGTGGCCAACAAGGAGCTCGTAGAGAAGCACCCCAAGTGCCCACACGTCCACATGTTCGTCGTGCTGTTTGGCCTCAACCATCTCTGGCGGTAGGTAGTCCAATGTTCCACACATGGTGGTTCTTCGATTGCTGGTGTGGTTATTGCTAATATTGATATCATTATTGCCGCTGCTGACACCGCTGCCATCTCTGCCGCCTTGATTGTGATTGTAATTGCTGTTGATATACGACGACCATCCAAAATCAGCAAGTTTAATCTTTTGATTTAAATGAATGAGAATATTCTCAGGTTTCAAATCTCGATGTATCAAATGCTTTTCATGTAAATGTTTTAATGCCATTGCTACCTGGTATATATAATATGAGGCAAGTTTATCATCAATTCTTTTCATCTTAGTTAGTATCTTATATAATTCACCATAAGCTGCATATTCAAGTATCAAATAAACATTTTGATCATCTTGAAACCATCCATATAATGCTAAACAATTCTCATGTAAAATATTAGATTGAATTTCAATCTCTCTAATAATTTGCTTTTCAATATGATATGATAATATTTCTTGTTTTGACATTACCTTTAATGCACATATAAACCCACTTTTCTTCTCACGTACACAGTAAACTTTACCAAATTTCCCCTTACCTAACCTTTTACCAATCTCAAAATCAGTTAATTTCCATTGTCTGGGTTTACTATTATTACCATTATTACCGTTATTACCACCAATATTAGTGCTCTTCCTTCTTGACATACTTAATCTATGGAACACATCCATTTCATGTAACTCTCTAGTTTCCTTAGATCTGTTGATCGAACGTTTGACCTGTATTTTATCCTGCATATATATATATATATATATAAATGCGTGTATCTTACCAACTGTACATGTATAAATAAGAATGCAAATTGCAAACTCCGTAAGATAAACAAACACCTACTTATTGTTAATCAAATAACTAAACACGCTTTCTGATTTTAGATTTTCTCATAGTAAAAATTTATATCAAAATTCATTCTCCAAACACAACAACCGCTCTGTCGCGCTTCCCTTTTCGGCTTTTTTTTTTAAAATTTGCATTTTTGGAAATTTTTAATTTTTCACATCCAGAAACTTTAATAATAACTTAATAATTCATGTATTTTTTCACTATTTCGGTTATTATATAGAATTTCACCCCAAATCAAATCACATTATGGTATTCAGACATTATTCTGGAGTATTTTCTAACTCTAGGTCATCATATCCCATGAGGATTTTACCAAAAATTCAAATTGCTACTTTCATTTCCAAAACTAAATCAAATAATAAATCTTTTATTTCGAAAAGTAGATCAAAAAATTCAAGTTCAACAAATCCAGATTCTTTCCCACCTTATAAATTTGGTTCTTATTCACCATTAAATTTACCAGATTCAAAATCAAGAGAAGGTATTGCAAAATTAGTTGATAAAATTACAGATTTTAAAGAATTAAAAATTTATCCTGAAATTAGAGATGTTTTATTTAATGAAATTAAAGCTCATACAGTTTTAAGATCACAAAATTATATGTCAACTAGTAAAAAGATAAAATCAGAAAATGAATTAAATGGTTTAATTATTAGACCAACTCCAATTCAAATTGCTGCAATTAAAATTATTAATGATAAAAGAGATAAATCTGATTTTTTCAAAGTTTTCACATTAGCAGCTGAAACTGGTAGTGGTAAAACATGGGCTTATTTAGCTCCTTTATTACAACAATTATTAGAAGGTCATAAATTAGAACAATCTCAAAATTTATCAAATAAAGAATTAGAAATTAATAATGAAGGTTTAGTAACAGAATCAAATGATAGTCCTTATATTAAGCATCGTTCAGGTATAAAATCTGTTATTTTAGTTCCAACACATGAATTAGTTGATCAAGTTTATAGTACGATTGAATATGCTTCAAAACAATTGAATTTAAATATTTTAAAATGGGATACTGATTCAAATTTTAAAGTTTTCATTGAAAATTTTAAAAATGGTATTGATATTATGGTTACAACTCCAGGTAAATTAAATTCACTTTCAAAATATCATTCAATTCATAATCCAAAAATGATTTTTGGTTCAATTTCTTTTTGTGTTGCTGATGAAGCTGATACTTTAATGGATCCATCATTTATTGAAGAAACAAATGGAATTTTAAAACATATGACAAATTTATCAACTTTAATATTTACTTCAGCAACTGTTCCATCTAGATTTAATAAAACAATTTCTCATTTATATCCTGATGTTACAAATGTTTCAACTCCAAGTTTACATAAATTACCAAAATCAATTGAATTTAGAATGATTAATGCATCTGTACCACCTTATAAAGGTTCAAAAATGAAAGCTTTAGCTCAAGCATTATATGCAATTCATTGTGATGGTACTGAACAAGGTTATGAAAAACGTGTTATTGTTTTCGTTAATAAAAAGGAAGATTGTGAAAAAATTGCAATTAAATTGTCAGAAAGTTATGGTCATGATGTAACTTATATAACATCTGAAGATTCAACTGATGATAGAAAGAAAAAAGTTTCAACTTTTGTTGAACCAGCTAAAAAATTAGATAATTTAAACATACCAATACTCAAAGTTTTAGTTTGTACTGATTTATTAAGTAGAGGTTTAAATTTTCAAGGTATTAGAAATGTTATATTATTAGATGTACCAAAAACTTCTTCAGATTTAGTTCATCGTGCTGGTAGAACAGGTAGAATGAATCAAAGTGGTCGTGTATTTATGATTATTGATGACTCTGATAAAGGTCATGTTAAAGGTTTACCAAAAGTTTTGAGAAACAATAGACGTCTTGGGTAGTTATTATTATAATGGGTAGGTAATCTCTTGTAAATATTTTATTTTAACAACGTTTCTCTTTGTATATGTATATAATATCAATCAAATTTTTAGAATTAATTATTGTTTTGTTCTAATAGATCACTTAGTTTATCAAAAAAATACAAAAAATTAAATATTTAATTTAATTTCAATTCTAAAATAAATATATATATATTACAGTACATATAAAACTAACTTTAATAAACTTCTTCATTGTTAGTATAGTTTGATAAATAATTTATCGAACTATTTAATAGACCATTATGATATGCAAGATCATAGTCAGTTGTATCCCTTTTAAAAATACTTTTTTGTTTAGAATCTTTTGGCGACATCTTTTTTTCATATTCATAATTTAAAATTGCTTCTTTCTCTTCCTCAATTTCTTCAAAATCATTTTCAAAATTTTTAGTTTCTTTTTTCAAATCATTTCTCATTCTTCCCTTTCCTGTATCATTATAATTGTCATCTTCATAATCACCATTTAAAAGATCCTGTAAATAAGCATATGATTTATCCATAATCAATGCGTTAAGTGCATTTAAAGTTTCTGATTTCGACAATCCAGATAGAATATCTTTATTAGTTACATGATTTCCATTATCCCAAACATTTATCAACATATTTGCCTGTGTTGTTTGATTAGCAAGAGCAGAACATAATGAAGTATCCATTTCTAAATCCAAATTGGTTTTATCTAAATTACTTATAGTTAACTCATTGATAGAAAAATCAGGACTTACAGTTTCATTAATAATAGACTTATCATTAGAAAAGGAAACATTATTCTTTACTGATTTAATTGATTTAATTGATTTTTCCCGTACTGGATTTGAAATTAACAATGATAAATCAGAAACACTCATACTCGTATCAAAATCTAAATTCATTTTATCCAAATTGATATCCGATAAAAGATCAACATCATCATTATATATTTGAATATCAGGAACAAAAATATTCTCAGATTCACAAATCGTAATATGATCAATATCTTTAACATCAGAAACATTTTCATTATTATTCAAAATATTATTATTAATTGGATAATCATTTTCGTAAACAGCAGGTAGTTCAGCAATAGAATCATCAATAATAATAGAATATGGATTATAGGCATTTACAACACTTCTAAGACTATTGTATCTATTTAATTCATCATCAGTCACATATATACTTGAAGAATCTGAAGTAAATGTATTTTTAGTTGTTGTTAAATCAATTTTATTAGCAGGAGTAACATTTCTATCAATAAGTGAACTGGTAGCCTTTTTAGTATTTTTTGGTTGATTTGAAAATTCTGTTGATTGAAGTTCAGACTTACCAATGTCGTCGATTAAGTTTAATTGTTTTGAAGAACTTCTACTAAAATGATCCATAACTGTCCAATTTGCATTTTCAATACTATCAGTTGTTGAATTTATATCAAAATTAATACTTGGTGAAAAAACATAACCTTGTGATAATGCATTTCTATCCTTAGATGATAATTCATCAAGATCATGAACATAACTAACACCATTTTCTTTTAAAACACGTTCTTGTTTATCACGCATATTTTTAAACCTCATATAGAATGATTGTGATCTTTGTAATCCTGTAAAATCATTTTCATTAGAATCGGTTTTCACAGGAAGAGTCATAATTCTCCATGGATTAACAACATTATTACTAACAAGATTATCACTTTTCTTTTCAATTATAGCTGCAGAAACAATATCTTCTTTTGTATCAACCATTTGATGAGAAGAAGCTCTTGTAATAGGAGTAAAATTATATTGTTTAGGAGTAAATGTATTGGTATTTGGACTTTCAACTGCTGATTCCGAACAGATAGATTTAGGTGCAGTTATATTCTCTTTAGGTGGTAGTATATTACTAAGACGGTTAGAATTAGAACTTATTTCAAACAGATCATCATCATATAATTTATCATGATTATCAGTAGCAACTAATTTACCCATAAGATCAATCGAATCTTTATAACCCTTTGTGTGATTTGGTTCATCTTTTAGCTTAGCTAATCTTGGTGTTGATGGTGAACTTAAAACAGGTTCATGTTCTGAAGCTGGTTCCATTGGGAAATTAAAATTAGAATTAACATATATATTAGTTGATGATGATGTAGTAGCGGTTAAATCCAAGTTACTAATTTCTATATTTTTATCAACTGGATTAGAATTTTCTAATTTAGATGGAGATGTTGATTTTGAATCAACAATCTTTATATTTTCAACAGGTTGAGATTCTGTATATTTAACTGGTGCATGGTAAATAGAAGATGATCCAGTAGTTGAATCTTTCACTATAGCACGATCTGTACGTAATTCAAGTGATGATTTGATATTTGAAGCTTCAAGTTTTGGTGAATTATTATGGATGACAGAATTATTAGATTTATGAGAAAACATTCCAAATGATTGAGCACTAAGCTTTCTTTGTGGTTTAGGTTGAGCTGGTTTTAAACTTGAATAATCAAATTCTTTCTTTTTCGGTGTGAGATTTCTAACAACTTTAGTTGCTGTTCTTTTGGGCGAATCTTTAGTATTATCACTTGAAACCTGGGATTTATTCTTGGATGAAACACCAAAGAATTTAAAAAATCCAGTCATCTTTGTTTTATTATTAGGGGTATCATTAAGCTTCTTCTTTATTGCCTTTTTAGGTGAAGTTTTCACCACTGGCTTAGATATAATCTCTACTGGTTTGGATTGGAACTTGACTTCCTTTTTAGGACTATTTTCATTATAAATTTTTTTTGATGACTTAGATTTTGTTTTCGAATTTTCAGAAAATAATTCCAATGATTTTTTCCTATTTATTTTATTAGTTGCAACATTTCTAACTATTTCTCTTTCCTTTTTAAGTTTATTAACTTCATTTATAATCTTATTCTTTTCAAAAGACCAACATTCGGTTGTTTTATCTAATACTTTAAACGCTTGAGAATTTACAGTACCATTATTAGCTAACAAGTATTCCATCATCATTGGGTTGTATAAACTCATGTGCGTTGAAAACAATTCAGTTAAGATTAATGATAGAGAAGCACTCAAAAATTCAATATTGACATCATATTGCAATTTTTCATTTGGTTGACCATCAATTTTACACCTGGAAAGACCTTCCATTCTAATAGTATCTTCAGAAATAAAATTTAATGTAATAAAAGAATAAACATCAAATTCATTAAGAATATTTTCACTGTATTCACGATTAAATAAGACTAAAAATGGTGATTTAGTACCTTCCTTTTGATATGTTGTAGATTCATGTGCAGTATAATAAACCCTTTTCGTAATTAAATCATCATTAGTTTCAATATTATCAAATTCATTACTACTTTTCGTTTCTAAATCATCTTTTGAAATGGTACCACAAAACAAATGAAATGATTGAGTTTTATTTAAAATTTTAGAACGTGCTAAAACTTCAGTAACATATTTTCCTGAAACTTTATCCAATTGATAGATACCAGCATATGAAGAATTTTTTTCATTAAAAAATCTTACGTATGAGTTTGGTAATTTTGATTCTGAATTAATAGTACTTGTAAAATATAAAGCATGTAAATCATTTATATTGGACCAATACTTAACTGTCATATGAGGAAGTTGAGTTAATGGAGTTTCATTTGTGAGAGAATGAATTAAAATATCCGATACAGATGGTTTATGAATAGTACTAGATATAAAATTTGGTGAATGTTCTAGTTTAGTTGAATTTATATTGTTTGATTGTATATCATCATCATTTTTCCAAACTTCTGAATAATAATCATCATCATCAATTGTAAGAAATAAAGCATGATCACTGAAAACTATAATTACAGCTCTATTTTTAACATCATCAGATAAAATATCAATAGCATCAAACACAGCCACCACACGTCTAGTCAGCCAACCATATTGAAGTTCAGAAGGCCAACCTTTTGCAATCTCAGCTAAAATTTTTCCAGTTGGGGTAAATATACGACCATTATATGGAGTCAATTTATCATTAGCAAATGAAGAAATGGTATTATTACAAGAATCTAAATATATTTGAACATTATCTTTTAAATTTTGAGACCAATCTTTATTTTTAACAAGTCTTTGAATAATCAATTGAATTTTAACTAAATTTAATGAAGAATAAACTGCAGTTTCAACAGTACGTTGATCAAATGATATTAAATCTGATCTTTTACATTTTTCTATATCTAATACAAATTGATTATAATTTGAATGAAAATTTTTAATTGCTGCTTCGTGACGCATTTGAGCTTTATAAAAATATGGAATAGTTGTACCACATGCTTTTAATATTTCATAAGATCCATAAGGTTGAGCTAGTTTTAACATATCTAAAAATATACAGTTTATTCTAGTAACTTCATCAATTGTTGGTGGGAATATTTGATTCAATTTGGAAGTAGTAAATCCTGGTAATTTACCTTCTAAAACTTGTATACGTAAAGGTACAACAAAATTTTGTAAGAATTGTACCAAAGATACTGTATAATTTGTTTGAACAGTAATTAATTCTGAGCAAACCGAACAAATTAAATCATTATCTTGATTTATACAAACAGTTGAATTATCAGTTGGTATTTTATAAGCTTTTTCAGTTGGTTCTGGAGAATATTCACTTAAAGGATCAAATAATTGTTCTAATTGTTTACCTAACAGAAATGCCAATGCATTATTTCTTTCAGAAAGTATATCATTATTTTGTTCATCAGTGTAAACAACATCAACAACATATGATGCAGTTGATAAGTTTTGAGTAAGATATCCAAGCTCATATAAATAAGAACCTAATTCTATTGGAGATTTTGTATCAATTAATGTCATTTCTGATGCTAGTAAACCTGCTTGTGTTTCATCCCAATCAAATGTTGAATTTGGTAAATCTGCTTGTTTATAAAGAGAGTTAATAATATCTTCATTTAAATCTGCAAATGTTTTTAATAATGAAATTGCTAAAGCTTTACGTACTTTACTTGATTTTAATTCTGGATTTAAATTTTCAATTGCAGGATAATATTTTGAATCTTCTTTTATATGAATTTCAGGATTGATTGAACATCCATGTTTAGATATTATAAATGTAGATAAATATGTATGTTTTTCATTTTTAAGGTTATTATTATAAACCATCGCAAAAACATCACCTAACACATTATTATAAACATGAAAATATGCAGCAGATGGGAACATTAAAGACCAATAATTTTCATTGTAAATATCATCTGCTGTTTGCTTGATAATATATTGAGAAGAAGATTTAACAATAGAATCAGTATTTTTAAAAAATGTCATGAATAAGTTATTTTTGGATTTAGAATTTGGAATAATTGATTTAATCCTAGTGATTGGAGTTGTTGTTGTTGTTGTTATTGAAGAAACATCATAATCAACATTATCATGAACGGGAGACATGATTATAACTTATATATATATATAGATATATGGCTCCTGTTTTATCAGTGATGTTATGAAGAAGGAAATACAATCAAATGTGACGAGTGATGAACACCGGAAATATTAATGAAACCAAGCAATAAGCCTTAGTATTGAATATGTATCGAAAGCAAAAACCCAAAACACGATATGGAAGAAAAAAAGCAGAAGGCAGAAATGCCCGATCGGGAAAGCGTAAACAAAGTAAAATAAAAATAATGCGAAAATGGCGGTTACGTAAGCAGTTAGTGTGATATATGTGATATATATACAGTGATAATAGAATAGTAGATCATTGGATAATATAATAGATATAATAGATATTAGATAACAATATAAAATAATAAAATAATAGAATAATCAATAATTAAGAATAAAAACAATATTTAAATAAACGGTCAATCAAAATAATAAGGAAAAGAGAAGAGCTGCAAAAGAAAAGCCAGCTCCAGAAACAACAGAACCTGCTGCATTTTCAAAACTAGATAAAGTAGTTGAAATTGGTGCAGATGAAGAAGATTCAGATGTAGAATTACCATTAGATCTCTTTTTAACAGCAACATCAGTAAAACCACCATCAGTACCAGTATAAGTATACGCACCAGTATATTCATCAGTATAACTATCAGTATCAGTATAAGCATCAGTATAATAATCAGTATTAGAATCAGTATTTTCAGCTGAATTAGTAAAAGTCATATAATTGGTATCTAAACTTTCAGTTGTTTTGGATTTTTTGAATTTTTGAGTAACAAGATCTTCACCATTATAAGTAAATCTATTATAATCAGTACCAAATGTTTTTGTAAGTGGTGGTTTAACAGCACTTGGAATTGAACTTGAAATAATTTTAATATTAGTATCAGTACTATTTTGTCTATAAGCCAAACAAGCAATATCATCTTCTAAATCAACAACAGTATAGAAATCTCTTAAGAAAGAATCACCTAAGATAATAAATGGTTGTTCAATCATAAAAACTTGATATAAACAACCTTCAGATTCATTATCTTGATCAACAACATTAGTAAAATATGCAGAAACTGGAGAAGTAAATTCAACACCTTGGAAATTATATTTAAAATAAACATCTTCAGTAATTGAACATTCACCATAAAATTCACCACTTTCATCATCGTATGATAAACCTAATAAATAAGCAATAGTATAAGCAACATTAACAGGTAATGCAGCACTAGTTGTACCAGAATCTAAAACAGCTGGAATATAACCTTCAGCAACAACTGCTTCAATTTTACCATTATTAATCGCAATTGAATTTAAAGTAATTGCAACTCTAGAAATTGGTTCACTTGAATCAGAAGAATTCACTGTAACAATTGGGAATTCATATAATTTACCAATATATTTACTTTCATCAACAGCACCAAATAAGATTTCAGCATCCCCAGTTTCATCTAAGAATAAACTATAAGCTGCTTTATTAATTATACCATCTTGAACTAGTTTTTCTGGGAAATTCATATATGAATAAGATTTATCAAGACCATTACCAAAATATGTTGCTTCAGTTTCTTCATAACCAATACCTAAAACACCAACTGTAGTATTTGTAAAATTTGCAACGGCAATATTAACATTTTCAATTGATATGTTACCAAAAGTAACAGTATCTTGACCATAAGTACCAGTAGCTATAGATCCATCACCATAAATTACTTCAAAAAAGGTGTTGTTATTTTTGAAAGTATCTGAATTTGAATAATCGAAAGAACCGTGTAGAGAACAATTATAAGTTGAAAGATTTGAATCATCATCGTCATCATCATCATCGTCATCATCGTTGTCGTTATCGTTGTCATTGTCATTGTCATTGTCATTGTCATTGTCATTGTCATTATCATTGTCGTGGTCATTATTATCACTTTGATGATTTTGTCTTTTAGCTTTTACTGATATTTTTTCATTATTATTATCATTATCATCATCATCATCATCATTTGAAGAACAAATATCTGAACTTGGGAACCAAAAATCAGAAGAACCAGTATCTAATAAAACAGTAACAGTGTCATTATTAGAGCCAACTTCAACATCAAGATAAAAACCTAATCTAACAAATTCTAAATTTGTTTCAAAATCTTTGTTATTATTATTATCACGTTTTAATAAATTATTATTAATTTTATTAATATCTCTTTTTGCGTGAAGATGAAGATATTTATCATCATTATTACTTGGGATAACCCAAGCATTTGTAGTTGATGATGTTAATAAATGAAGCAAACAAGCAGATGCAATTGAAGATTTTAAAAGCATCTTTAATATAATATTATACTATACTATAGTTGTGATTGTTGTTTAAATAAAGGAGCAAAGAAGCTTAATAAGAGGAACTAAATTATTGAAATAATCAATTCAGCAGATTGTAACTCTTTAGTGGCTGAAATAGTAAGAGATATGGGCACTTATTTAAATAAATCGAACAAATAACGGGGAATTAAAAAACGAGGAATTAAAAAACGAGGAACTAAAAACGAGGAACAAAGAATAAGGAATAAAGACTAATTAGGAAAGCTAATACATGGTAGATATTGCCGAGGTGTTATGGACAGTTAGTAGACAGATGGTAGAGAGTAGAGAGTAGTTAGTCAACAACCGCTACACACTCCATCCATATCCATATTATATCCATCAGGGTGGTTGTGCCCACACAACGCAAGACACAAAACGTGCCCTTAATGCCTCAGTGCTGTCACATTATTAGGGATCAGGGATTAAGGCTTGAACTCAACACTAAAATCCGCCACCCGCCATCTGCTTCCCTCCCTGTTGCTTGTTGCCAGCCCCACACAGTCTCGGTAATAGGTGATGTCAACTTACGAACAGCACTGGCTCCTGCCACACGCACGTGAACGGGTTGGCAATTTTAATTGAATTCATAACAACTACAGAAACAAAATGGAACATTTTCTTCAAAGAACTCAATAATTACAACCGAGGTTTTTTCAATCCATGTACATTGTGTATACATCATCCAACAACTCTGTCAGTCCGTTGAAACATAAATATACATTATTCCCATGTCCAACAGCTGACAAAATCATAAACTATGTTACATCATCATCTACATCTGCCAAAGACCTGGTCTTACCAACAATCCACCACTCTTCCATCTGTAAGCTTGATGAAACACCACAAATTTTAATATATTGTAGTCACAAATACAACATCATACCACCAGATTAAAGCTGGTCTTTTGAGGAGCTTCAAGTTCTTTGGGAGGAATTTAGGCGACGATAAACATAATTTATCCATTCCATCACGGTTTTCTTCAATATATTATAGTTGTATAATATACTGAAGCTTTTGCCATTTAATTCATATATTAGGAGTATTAAACTGTTCAGATCTATATAAAATTATTTTGTGTATAATATGTAAAAATTTTCTTTTTAAAAAATCTTAATAGCGGAAAAAAAAATAATTAGTTTATCATTCATCATCCACAATTGCTTACAAATCTTAAACAATATATATATATAGAATAAAGGAATCAATAATCAGTATAATAACCAGAGGTGTAGTAGTCAGAATAATCAGAATAATCTGAATAATCAGTGTAATAATCAGAATAATCAGAATAATCAGAATAATCAGAATAATAATCAGAATAGTTATCAGTATAATAAGTAATAGTAGCAATTGCCGAATCTAAACTAACAGATGCTGTTGCAAGATTTGGTACATAAGATTTAGTAACAGGTTCAGAATCATAATATGTAAACAAAAAATTATCTGGTCCAAATGTTTTATTATTTGATGGATTTACACCACTTGGAATTTCATCAATAATTACTTCAATATCACTAATTGAAGAATTTGTAAAATTCGAATATGCTAATGCTGCCATATTATCTTCTAAATCAATAACCATATACATATCCCTTAAAAATGAATCACCTAAAATGATAAAATCATCATCTGATGATGAAATTTGTGAAACACAACCTAAATAATCTCCATTTTCATAAAAAAAATCTGCAAAATATGAAACAACTGGTGAAGTATATTGAATTCCTTGAAAATAAAAATTAAAATAAATATCTTCAATTTCACTACAATTTTCAGCATAATAACTATCAAGATCATAATCATATGTTAGGTTAAGTAAATTAGCTAAAACTTCAGAAATTGATTCCGGAAATGATGCAATTGTTGTTCCAGAATCTAAAACTGCAGGAATATATCCATCTCCAATAATTAATTCTTCAGTATCATTACTTAAACTAATAGTATTTAATGTAATTGCAATTCTAGTAATTGGTTCATTAATATCACTTGAATTCATTGTAACAATTGGATATTGATATAATTTACCAATATATTTTTCATGATCAACAGCACCAAATAAAATTTCTGCATTATCATATTCATCTAAATATAAACTATAAGATGCTTTATTAATGATACCATCTTCAACTAATTTTTCTGGAAAATTAATATATTTATATGAACCGGTTGTATTGAAAAAATAAGTTGATTCAGTTGTTTCATATCCAATACCAATAATACCACTTGTTGCATTTGTAAAATTAGCAATACCAAAATTTACATCATTAACAGTAATATTAGAAATATTAATATCATCTTGACCAAAATAACCAATTGCAACAGTTGTATCACCATATTCTAATAAAAGTTCTGTATTATTAGAAGTAAATGTTGATGAATTATCTGCATCAAAATATCCATAATCATAACAATCATAAGTTGAATTTTCATAATAAAATTCACTTTCACAAATACCATATCCAGCAACCCAAAAATCTGATGATCCTGTATCAACTAAAACACTAACAGTATCATTATTTGAACCAATTTCAATATCAATAAAAAATGCTAATCTTGAATTAAATGTCATATTTGATTCAAAATAATCATCACCATCATCATAATCACGTTTATTTAATTGTTCATGAAATCTCTTCTTTGCATGAAGTACAAAAAATCTATTCTCAATTTCATCCAAGTATTCATCATCATAATCATTATAATATTCTTCGATATAATTACCAAATTCTTGCTTAATTGCACTAACAGATGTTGTTAGTAATAAAACGAGTGGTACAAGCATATTTTAAACGTTATTTTCTGCTTACTTTTGAATGAAAACTTTTTTAAATATGTTTCAATTATGAATATACATATATCAGCAGTGGAAAGAAAGAAAGAAAGAAAGAAACGTCCAACTATTTATAAACTTGCAGTTTATCAAATCTTCTGTCATCAGCATATGGTTTACAACAATTGCATTTTCAACATTCTCACATTAAAATTTTCAGCTTGCCTCTTGCGAGCCTTGAGCCGAGCCTTTCATTTGCTTCA